>SJOL01004229.1:95335-118777 GCA_004794785.1 Opisthorchis felineus | reverse complement strand
CTCCGAAATATCTCTGAAGAAGAGACATCGCCCACTTGGGGACATTTTGTTTCTCCCGTTATCTGATCATTATTTGAAGGTTTATCTTAGTTTTCACCTGTTTACCTTTGTGAGATCTACCGTATCTCCATTTCAATAAGTCTAGTGAACAGTTTTTATGTCAACTCTGTTGGAATCGGCAACCAAACCACGACACAGATGTGAAGACATGATAAACGAGACACAGGTGTTTGTTACGTCGTAGACATCACCATGATGAACTCCGCAAGCCAGGAAGCTGAAAAGAATCATACATGAAAGCTATAACAGGAAGAAAAACGTGATAACGGGCGCGATAGATAATCTGTTTACACAAGCCCACAAGAGACAATAGACCAGGGGACGGTAGACTTTTTTGTGGAAAGAATTAGCCTTATGAAGATCACCGTTCAGTAGTCGAGTTTTTGCAGTGAGATATTATCCCAAGAACCAACCAAACACTTTCGGTTGGTCCCTTCAGATGGTCTGCTCTGCAGAACGGTAGCCTGTACTAAGTTTTACCCACATCGACAAATGAAAGAGTCTGTGGGGAATTTTCGGCACCACCTCCGGAAGGTCGTAGTCAAATATTGATTCACCTGTGATATATGTATACGAATGAAATTCATTCACTGAATTTTCTTGGTAATCTCTCCAAACACAATGTGCTTTAATTCAGCGAATAAGCAGACGCGGAAGCAGTCCACGATGTGAATATTTAGTAACACTAATGTGAAGTATAATGAATTGGTTGAAAAACATGTTAAGAAGCCAAAAATACGTTGTTCGAAAGCTTCAACAGTGTGCGTCTTATAAGTCTGTTGAGGGATTCGAACCCGCAACTTACCAGCTGATAGCTGAACCCCGTATCATTTGGTAGCTAGCGACTAATTAGTTGTGTGATTAACTTACACTTAGACAGCGGGGTATGCGTTCAGTGGGGCAGCTCACATCACGTGAACTCATTGAATGATGTCTCATCTAGCGGGTGGCTCACGAGCTTTTTTCTTTCTGATTAGATCACTTAGTTTGAGGTGATCAGTGCTCACAACGTAGCCCATCTTTATGAGTTTTGTGCAAATCTCAAATTGCACGAGCCATTAGGCAAGCCGAAATTACAAGCTGAAGCTGTGCGACAAAGGGTAACATTAGGATTTTGGATTTTGGCCCCGATAATTCGCTCTGAGAGTTCATTATTAGAGTGTATCTTCATCCCAGCTGCCAAATATTTTTATAAGCCGACAGTAGGTTCTTGAATAGTTTCCCACTTATGAGTCGTTTACTAAGGGTTTTCATTTGGTATTCTCCGTTTGTCCTTAGGATTGCCCAAGCTTTTTTGACATCTGATTCAGACTAACCTGATGTGATTTAAGAATGAGCGCTTAGTTTATTGTAGCTTGCTACGGCCGATGGTAGCCGGTTTTAATCCAGTTATACACAGGCACGTGCTGATAAGGAACTTATCCTAGAGGACAAAGAATATGTGTATCATTGATCAGCTAGTGAAGGCTAATGCCTCACCCAATACTAAATCTGATCAGACAGACGTACTATAGCTGCCAACCGGTTTGTTGTTCTAAATTGAGCATGCGATTATACGAGAACAGCAACAGTCTACCGGAAAATAGAGCAGACAACAAAATGCCTAGGTGACTCACCAGCAAGTCATAAAGTCAGACAGTAAATCGGCCGAATAATGCATACTTGAGTTAAAGTTGGGAACGAAAGTTTCCAAAGCAGTTGTTGTCTGCAGACCTTTATCCGCGTGTTCTAGAAGCGGGTCAGAATAGGTTTGGGCTTCATCAGCTCAGGCATGATTAGGCGGCTAATAAGGTGAGGCTTAGACGAAGGTGCATCCAAGGTGCATTTACACGTAGTAAACTACATTTCATGCACTGAGAGCCTTTCACTCCTGAAAGGAGAAAACAGTCCAGCTGTTCAGCCAAGTCGTCGTCAACACATTCACCTACAGCATATAAAACTACTAGTTTACGACGTACTAGGAACATACGCATTAGGAAATGCAAACTGCAAATCAGGACTTTTCAAGTGATGGAAATAAACCGCTGAACTGCCACTTGTGGAGAACGCTACCCCGCGTTTCGCTTACACACCTCTGTCCAGTGGTTGGTTTCTCCTTGGGAGTTACTCGAATAACTACCAGGTTTAGTGGAATATAACTTCGTCCAGATGCTCAAAGGACACTGGTGCAGATAAACAGAAACCAGGTGGGGATTTGCTAGAGTAACGTACACGTAGTTCTAACAAAAAACCGTGTTTAGGAGCACATCTAGTATGTTGACAAAGTGGCTTGATCACCGCTGATCTTCGGTCGGTTTCGCAAGCAGGTCATCTTTTGATTGTAACAAAAGGAACAGCAAGTAAATGGCAATATTTTAGAATGTACTGCAGCTATCACTGCTACGTTAAAGTTTGTTTACTGTAAGTACCTTGATGGTGTTACAACTTTGTGCTTGCGAAGCTATTAGGGGTCATTGGGGGCTGATCAGGTGGCCGTTGATCTGTTTGCAGAGCTTGGCAACTAGCTTCAAAGCGTTTCATCACTAACCGAGGAGACAGCACCGGTGTGCAGTTGAGTAGATACTTCCTCCTTAGGTGCTTACGGATATATAGTTCCCAAAGACTATCCTAACATGGGAAAGGCCAATTAGTATATACATTCACCGTGAAATTATTGGTACTTTCGTAATTTGTGTCGCTTTATGTTCTGTATTTCCCGCCTTCAGTTGTTTCTCCGAAATGCTTTTATAAGATGGGTTTCAGATTTCTGCCTCGATTGGTCCATTCCCGATTTGCCTTGTGTTGCGGTCTGTCTTCCTTGAGTTTGGTTGGCCGTTATGGGAATCGCTATTTCTAGTGGTTTTATTTATTTGATTTGATTGGTCCGTTCTCCGTTCGTTACAATGATCCCGAGTTTAACTGGTGGGTTATGTAGACGGACAGGTGAAATGATGCATTTTCAATGCGAAAGTAATTGCGACAATATTTTTCTGCATTCACTCTACTTGTTGGCTTTTATACAGCTCACTCCAACCCATCTTTCCATCGGTGAGATGGATCTGGTCGGCACACCGTACGTAAGAACGCCCAGGATGAAAGCTTGGTGTGGAAAGTCTGTATTTACGAGGGCTGGTTAATTCCACCGTCATCTCCGTGAATTAAATTTTCCACCTCAGAATTCACTGAAAAGGCTTCGAACTGAAGGTGTTATTCTTATCTGCGGGACGCTCGAGTGCTTCATGGATAGATTTCATTAATCCGGTCATCAGCATCATCGACAGAATGATATTAGTGTTCAGCAGTGATGCTTCGCCACCGCTCTTTTTGTAAGTCACCTAAGCAGGAATGTGGTATATTAATCCAGGAAGCCACAACGTACTGCCCGCACCACTTATTAGCTGTTAAAGTGTGTTACCTGTTAAAGTTTCCGAACAAAGATTTGTTTTGCTTTTCGCTTTGCTTTTCGTATCTTCTTAACTGCACTCAAAGTCATATATCGACATAAAACCCCAAATTTTTGAAACCTTTCACGTCTTTATGCGCCAAACATTTCTGTCGGGTCTAGTGAACAGCTACAGTAAAAAACTGGTCAACACCATTTCAACTTTAAGTGAAGGAACCAGAACTACAAGAGCAGGAGTAATCATTTCAAAAGCAGGGTACCCTGCTGTCACACACGGTTCACTGATTGGTTCCTCTCACGTAAAACAAACCACTAGGAGGCGGTTCAACTGTCCTATTTTCTAGCTTGGTACACACATGAGAGCAGACAGACGGTGGGATCGAAAACGGAGACTGACAGATGGCTGTACAATCACACCCGTTGATCCGCATTATCTCAACAGTATCTCAATAGTGTCAGCCGAGAATTAGGTCTGTATACCAGAAGGATAGCCCAGAGAGAAGGCGAAAAGGAGTGTGCTGGATGAGTAACGTGATAATGCATACATCGTGAAGCCAAAAATAGGTAATCTACAATTTGGAACGATGTCTTACTGATCTGTACTCACCACAACAATGAATGTACTTCCATAACGTTGGGAAGCGTGTAGCCATTTTGGACAGTGCAGAGTCACTGAGCCCACGGGCGTACCTTTAGTTGAAAAGCGGCATTGTGTATTGTGGTTAGAGGTGTCAACGTGAATTCGATGCGTTCTTTGCTTTGTTACCGTTAAAGCAGTCCCGCTTACCCTCAGTGCAATAGTAAAATATCCCTACAATCATGTCAGCTTCCATGATGATAACTGGGGCAGTTGGACAGATTGTTTAATTATGTTCTGCTGATCCTGAGACGTAGAAGTACACGGTCAAAGAATTTTGGTCCAGTGAGTCTGTGTAACCGGCGCTTAATCCCTGATGCCGCACTGCTTTCATTCGAAGACATTGAATTTGGTGATCCGTCTGTGTGAATAAATGTTTCTGGCCAATTTCCGGAAACATCGTTCCGGCGAATATCTGATCGTTTCCGAACACTACTGGCTGTGATGTCCCTGCTCTTTCGACAAGCTATTTCCTAGTTTGTTGGTAGTGTGAGGAAATTCGAGAATCATCAACAGAGATTTCGTTCTTTTAGTGAAGCTAATCTATGTTGAAAAGCCGAAAAGCCCTGTACAGCTGTTTCATTCTTATTCCGTACTTTAGGGAGTCTTGAACTCATGACCTCCGGGCTATTTGTTTGAACACTTGGCCATTCGGCTACGAGCGACTGGTCAGCAGTATGATTAGGCCGCACGTCGACTTGTCGTTTTCTTGGATTAGCTGGAAAGGACTCTATTCGGCTGCTGGTAAATATTTTGTGTATTTATATAAATATTTTGCGCTTACCAGAGGTATTCAAAGCGAGCGCGTGGCAAGTTTTGCAAAATGGTTTTACCTGATGTTACTTGAGGTGATGCGTTTAAAGTCATTTAAAGATGGTGCACAGTCCAAGGTATTGTCAGACAGTGCGTAAACTTTTAGAAACCGTAGTGGCTTGATTGCTTCTGTTCTGTCAGCTAATCAACCAGACCAATAAAATCCACGTGCCTGGGGAAAAGTTTCGGCGGTTCGGTTCATTCCTCCAGGAAGACAGTTTACCTATTCAAACGCGTCATATTCCATTTCGTTCCTCCACCGCTTAGGGATTCCACGTGTGACAAAGCGTGAACCATATCCTCCAAGACATGTTGCTATCACATGTGCAACTCTCCCGAACAAGATTTATCTGGATCATGACTACTCACTGCACCGTCCCATGTTATCTAAGGTGGAAAAATTACAGATGCAACCAATCAGAGTGCACACCATCAAGTTGAACTCTCGACTCTCTTAATAACGTGCTTAGGGATAGAGATGTAGACGTTGTTGGTTCGCACATCAGTTGGTCGTTTTAATCGATCCTGCTTTTTTCACGCTACCCAGCTGTTCCAACGGTAAATTCCGATTATCCCTAAACACTCGTATATCAACAGACGTCCTTTTCATCAAGCGAACGATAAAAAAGCCGGTTAACAGGAATGGGGAAAGCATAAATTTTGGCTAGGATTTACTGGAAGTAACATGGATGCGGCCGTATTTCATGTGAAAGTAAAATTGACCGAAAATTCCTGTTTAAATTAACTTTTACAGCACAAACATGGAAACGATGAACATCTCGAATAAAATTAGTGAGTTTTTCCGCGGGTCTGTCGATGTCTGCGCTCGTGTAACAAATCCACTAAAGACTAACCTCTTCGTCCCATAGGGGAGTGAGTACATATGCCGTGATGCAAGACAGTGTATCAGGAGAACGATATCAAGAATCTTGAAATAAAAAGCTCAAGTGCATAGGATGGACCGAGTGACATGCCGGTGGATATACTCGAACCACCTCAACTCCTGCTTGTTGAATAGTAACAAAAACTGGCTCGTTGTATGGATCATACAGTGGGTTGACCACAAGTACTGACAAAGATCAATCGTTAATCCGTTAGGCAGAGCTGTACCGAATCATTTTTGGAGTTCAGGTGCCTAAGACTGTCGGAGGGCGTGTTTCCACAGTAGAAAGGAAGGTATAACATCCAATCGGTAAGCCAGTGACCGGTGGATCTAATCCATCCCCAGACATGTTCTTCCAAACTGCCTCCTACTTTCTGAGAATACTAGGATAAGAAACCGTTGTCATTCTTCTCTAATTAGGATAAAAGCCTCTAAAGACTTGCCAGCGTCACACAGTGGATGGAAATCAGTGGCCAACTATGCAACCAGAGCTCTCAGTATTGACTTAGGCTAATGATTCTATAAAGAATCAATCGGGCAACAGCAAATCTTACTGTATTAGTTAACCTTCATGTATTCTTAACACTAAGAGCTGCATATTCTTGTTTATGATATTGAAGCTGAGTTATTTCCCAGACTCAAATCCTGGAAATATCAACTCTTATCTCTTCCTTCCTTATGATCCAACTGGACATTATCGGATTTATCCACGTTATCTTTGGCGACGGTAGATTTGGTGAACTGGAAGCCATAGTTTTCAGCCAACTGAATGTTAGGATCGATAATGTGGACGCTACATTCTGTCAGCACCATTTAGCCTGCGCGTGTAGGGCAGCTTCTTTGTCGTTGCAGTACATTAACGGCTGGATCGTCGTCATGTTGCTTGATCATGGAAGACAAAGGTAGGTGAATGCACACATGGGCGACTCCATGTTATACACTATATCATCGATTCTATTCCCCACTGATTCACTGTGTGAGGGGAAGCAGGGGTTAGATTTTTATGCATAAGTTTGGGCGAAACTATGCAGCCTGACACCGCTAGCGCGACGATTGTTATGTGCGACGAAAAGGCTTAGTGTACAGTACTCTATTGGCAAAGGGGTCTGCATATCATCCGATTCCTCGTCGTTCGCTAGAAGATTTCTATTCCAGTGCTGCTCCATCCTGTTCAGCTGAGTGCCCACAAGTCGCAAAATATGCATCCTTCGAAAATTGGGTGTGAGCTAAACGACAGCTTTCCATCCAAGTCTACACGCTTTTCGCTTCCCACTTTTTCATGTACTTATTGACTTTATAAGCCGCTGACCATTGCTAAAGCCACATTGCCTGAGAACTTTATCCGAATTACCGATCTTTGACTAAGGCGTTTGGCTGCAACGACGGTGACCATATGACAGGATGTACACAAAAACGGAGTCCAAAGGAACCGATATATATATCACATTCGACTCATCAGACAGGAAAGCACCTATTCCCTGCCTTGACACAATTACCTCTAGGTGTTTCACATCCCGCTACAAAGTGAGTATTAACCTTTCTCAGGCTTTTCACTTTACATCTCCAAAGTTTGTCTTATCAGCGACTAAGTCTTCTATTCCGTGTAGGAGCAGATCCTCATGCTCAGGATCACTGACAAGTGATACATCTCAAAAATAAACTTGCATAATACGTTCTTTTGATGCGATTGGCCAGTTGGTATACACCAATTATAACCGCAAGCAAGTAAGGAGGAGACCTCCATCCAACTGCGCACTGATACTGTCTCCTTCATTGATAAAGAAAAGTTTGCAGGTTAACTGCCAAGCTCGGCGAAAAGAACATCTGATCAACTACCAGCACCCGAGTTACCAATATTTCGGCACATTGCCACGTTTCATGCTCATAGGGTGATCCGTATCATTTCAGTCGCAAATATAACTGTTGACAATTCAGTTTTCTGGGGAATTTTGAGTCAATCCCGTCATAACCAGCTTCTCCTCAAACTTTCAAACTTACTGAGGTTTGTACGTATCGTAAAGTTCATTGCTTAAAGATTAGAACTACATTATTTTCACTACAATTTTTCATTCAACGGTGTGTAGTTTTTTCAAATGCTCAGGGCCATGAGATTATTATACTGTTTAATCCGTGTACGTTTTCTGGATTCAGCTGGCATGCAGTCCGATGGGTTTCAAACCACGCCAGTAGCTCCTGGCCTGGCCATATTATCGGGGTTCCCTTTAAGTTAGATGGAGGCTTCAGCTCGATCTGATTTGATTGCATGAGTAGTGTCAGCTGTTATCGTTCAACCGGCAGTAGCCTTGAACAGTTAGTGTCTACGCACTCACCTCCTGATTCTTTAACCGCTGAGAACTCCAAGTCAATATCCGTTTAGGTTCGGTCCCAATCGGGACACCTTCAGAGTGTTAAAGTTCATGAAATTCGTACAATATACTCTTAAGAATAACAAGCTATGAGTAACCTAGCTTACTGACCGCTTTCAGCATATATCCAGTGCAGTTCATTATCATCAATTGAACGTGACCTGATCATGAGAACATCTTGGAACTTTCTCGGAACTTTTATTGCTTTATGTAAAAATCCGCGTCGCTATCAAATGTCATGTTTTCAGGTACAAGTAGTTGTTGATTAGAGATGAAGGTTTTGAGGGACAAACTCTATTGGTTACGCAAAAATTTGTCACCAAACTTCCTGTGTATTTTTTTCGAGAGCTTACACGAAAAAGTGCTTATTGAGTCCACGAACTCGTTAACATAACGGAAAATAGCTGAGGATGATTTGAACGATTCGAAAAGGCTATTGACCCTGGGTAGACACCGGGAGAAGACGTGTGATTTTGGAGAATAAGTGCTCATGAGTTGCAGTTCTGCCAGGCATCGGGAGCGTCACACCAGTCCTCCTAGGTTCAACCGATCACCTCCGTTTGAATAACATCCATTGAGCCTCAGAGCTTTCTTACAACACAAAGTATAAACAGTGTTGGTAGCGTGAGGAGAAGCACTGTGCAGCTGTTTTCTCCTTAGTGGGAATAATCAGTAGTTTGCATCTCACGAAACTCCAGTAGGGGTTTCGAACCTGCGACCTCCCGGCTAGTAGTTTGAACAACTAACCGTTTGGACAACAGAAACCTATTGGCAGTGCGACTGGCTTGCGCTCGCGCCCATCCTTCAATCACGGAATCCGTATCACGTGATCATGTGGTGACTGTCTCATCGAGTGACGACTTTCAGATGGGAGTTTCACTCATAGGACCAATTTTATTCTTCCTTTGAGCTACTTATAAATTGTAGGTAGCGTGTCAACACCTGCGGTGGCGCCATTTGGATTCCATGATTGAAGGATGAGCCGCTCTATACCCTGTCTAAGTGCGAGTGAATCACACCACTGATCAGCCGCTCATGGCCGAATAGTTAAGTGTTCCAACTACTAGCCGGTATGTCGCAGGTTCGAAACTCCTTTGAGTTTATTGAGGTGCACACTGTCATTGATTCCTAATAAGGATGTAACTGCTGTACAGAGCTTTTCTGCTTTCCAGCATAGATCGGCTTCACATACAGGATGATATCTTCATTAAAATAATGCCAACTGGCCAGTAAAGCACATAGTGTATGCAGGATACTTCGATGAAATTCATCATCGGATAAGCAAGGATACCATCAACGCCAAACCATTTCAAACGGACAGTGGTATTTATTTCACCTAAGCCTTAGTCAGATTAAGTCCTGAGTAGGAAAGGGTATGCATACCATCAGCAGCCGAGGTAACTGCAGCATGACAGTGCAGTTTGGGCATTTGTATAAGCAATTCGGATTAGCTCGGAAACCATTCATGATTTTCATTGGACGACTGTAGTCAACCTTGCTTTAAACAGTCCCCATCTTTAGAATCCTGTGCCATAGAAATTTCATCTGCTTTAACACATTTCTGGTCACTTTTCGCACCAGATATTTTACCATAAAGTACCAAGTGGGCTAGGCCTTAACCAGCCCTTTTGATCCGCTTATGAAACTTCTCTACTGGTCATCCTAGAAAGTGGTTTTTGAAGCTCGAAATATGAGGCTGAACAAGGCTAAGTACTGCCGTACATGTGTTCTGGCGGGTACGAAAAAACGGTGGGGAAGATGAGTTTTGTAAAGTAAACGGCTGAAATCAAAAATAGAGCTTTAGTGGTGTGGATCATGTTCCTTTCTGTCCAGTAGGTGCAAGAGAGGAATTTCGCAAAGACGTTTGGAAAATGTTTCAAATACAGCAATGAAAGCGTAAAGGTGAATTAGCCGGATGCTAAATCTTATAAAACTTGGGAGCTGCGTAATTCGCCCCTTATCTTCGTTCCGTCTGAGTTGGATACATATTATTTTGAAATTTCTCAACGATTTTCCTTCGTAAAATCCATGCACAACCGCTAAGTTGGTTGAATCTCCAAACCCTATGTACGTTGGTCATTGAGGAGCGAATCCGGTTCGCCACAGATATGAGGGAATGGGCTCTCTGTAGAAGCGTTTCAAATCCGACATCCGCCTCATCAGTTTTTTCAAGGGGCTCTAAGTAAAAACGTTACAATTAGCGTGGCTCTCAAGTTCTGTTAGAAATCAATTCAAGAAGTTCTCAGTTCACTGGTCTGGCAACCTCTGAACTCCAGTTGTCTACCCATTTCTTCATGTTCAAAAAGTGCATTGTGTACCTGTTTGCAAATCGATCATATCTGCAGACCGATTCTGTTGTTGTAAGTCCCAGACGACCTGATCGACTCATGACCTCTTTAAGATACATTGTTTTTTGCTAATAACATCTTGTTGGATTTAAAATTACCTTTCGCATGAATTAAACTGGAGTGTTGGTAAAAGTGACTCCATGTGTCTGATATTTCGTGGAACCAAACTATCACAGATGGCGCTTTGTGGCCTAGCAAAGATTTTGTAGTGACGGTTGTTAACAGTATGAGAAAACATCAGCGACATATGGCTTCGAGTGGCCATAGGAACAGGTGCTAGCCGTAAAAACTTTTTCTTCAGTGTGGCTGGTCAGGATTTTGGATAATCTTCCACGGCAGCTGAAGATATGACATCGACTTAACAGCTGATCACCCAAAGGTATTGTGACACAAATTAGGAATGCGATCTCGAAATCTACTGGAATAAATGAAGTTCATTTAGATGACATTAAATTTTGCAAACCCTGTTGTTCAAAATCGTTGCTATGACGCTATTTCTCTTTGGTAACTCGACATTTTGAAGCAGCTTGTTTGCCTAACTACTTCCTCAACTGACTGAGGAATTAGATTAGACTTTATTCACTCAACTTCCAGAAAATATCAGGGAAGAGAGATAAAAACAGGTTACCTTGTGTGGGCCAGCTTCCCGATAGTAAAGTACTTTTTATGATCAATGACTGAATTGTCTTTTGGTGCGTTCAAACAACCCCCGGTTCAGAACTCAGTGGTTCGTAGAGCTTGCGAGCATTCATTATTATGTCACACATAATCAACTCCATCCTGGCCAAGAACTGAACTTATGCCACATTAATCAACCGTGGTTAAATTACTGCTCACAATTTGCAACTTCATTCAAAAACCACATTTTATATCCGCTTGATAGAACACTATTCATAAGGTTGGTGAAAACACTCTGACAGCCTACGGTCGGTGACGCCGTTCTTGGGGTCACCCAGGTGGGCACAAAAACCGAATTTTATATTGTTCCCGGATTTTAAGTAATGTTTTATCTCGTATAGTTCGTATTTCACGCACAGTTCTGTTACTGCTTTTCGTTGGGAAAAAATAAATTTTTACGAAAGAACCGTATTTTATGTGGATGTCTGCGTAAACTCCAAGATTTTGGGCTTCGCTCGCCTGATCAGCAGCAAATTAATCGAAACAGGTAGTGGGCTGTAGAGGAGTTTCACCAATCATATGAGTTGTATCTTATCAGAGGTCCAGTACCAAGCAGTCTGTAGACTTTGTGTAATGTCGAAAGAATGGGCCAATGCGTAGGACGATGGTTTCATCGTAAATCCCACTAATAATCAAAGGGCTATAATACTACTGATCAGCTCCGTCCTTTGTCTAATCTCCTTTGCATCTCTGGTTTACTTTTCTTATGAATCGGACTGCAACTGACGAAAATGGTTTAGAGGTCACCACACAGATCCAAAGAATTGAACTGTGCGATTCATCACGTTGGTCCACAAGACAGCGAATCGCTGCCGTCAACGCAAATTGTAACCCGGCTCACCATCTAGTTCTATCGACTGATTCACGTTATCCTGTAATCGTGTAATTAAGGCATTTCCCCGGGATAGTTTGGTCTTAGACAGGTAGAAAAGTTCAACCGAAAGAGGGTGCATGATTCCATATTTCGTAAAATTTGAGGGTAGCAGCTTCGATCGGAGATATCCTGCTTGTAAGCTGAGTCGGGCACTGCGGTATCATGAAGAAAATAGTGTGTCCGATTTGATTGTCCTTTTAAACTCGCCTCTGTTCGATTGGCTTGTGCACGCATCATATTTTCTCAAATCGACAGCCTACTCATCAATAGTAAACAGGAGGATACCTGAAGATATGAATCAAATTTACTGAGGCTTGTCAGCTCGGAATGAAATACTAGAAACTATTTCGTAGCCCAAAACCCCAAGCTCCACCCAGTCAAAAATCCTGCGGAGCAGCTAACGTGATCAGTCGATTTCCAGACTCGAAGAAAAACGGTTTATTCTAAGCGGAGAAATACGTAAACCGTCGTATCACTTTTTTCTCGTTATTCAAGGTTATACATACCTGTGAACCATGTCAGTCTCAAACTAGTTTGACACATCAAATTCATTAGATGGGTTTTATTTTATGAGTTTTATTTTCAAGACATTGTTAAATGCGGACATATTGCACAGTGAAATTAACTCATCCGTTTTGACTGTCAGGGAGTGTACTCGGAATCTACTGACTGGTTATGTGACCTATCTTTCAGACTCTCGGATATTGGAAAAGCGACAACTCCAGTCTAATTTAAACCCGCCTAATCGATAACCAATTGGTAATTGTAGTAGGTATATGGCCGATTACTCTGTTGCTTAATATCGTTCATGCCTATTGAACAGACTTATTCCCAGTGTCTTTCTTGTGACTCGTCGGGATATCTGTAATTTATTCATTCAACGGCACTTGTTTATTGTCGTGACACAGTAGTTAGCTACTGCACTATAAAAAAACCTTGAAAGCAAGCTCTTAGGTATGTAATTTTTTGCACTATCGAATTTCGCTACTCTAGTTAACCGAAGAAGCACATGGAGACGGTGTTACGTCCTAACGAGACTATCCTAAAGGATCAAGTTACTGGTCACCAGAGTTATTCCTGTTTTGTAACCCAGCTAGGCGAAAATAAGTAAGAAGGCCAGAAAATATTTGAAAAGATACAGGAATATTGGCTGGGAACACCGGTTTTGCTAACGAGTCCGATTTCACCACTTACGAAAAAGTCTAATCAGACGAACCAGTAGAAAATACACCACTTTAAAGAATCGAAATGTTTCTAGAATGTGTCAAACTTCCAAGGGTAATTAAGTCCTCATCAAACTGGGGAATCTGAGCTTCTATGATGGGACTTGGAGCCGGACTTTTTGTAGTCTGATAGTTTCGAAATGGGTGATGGTATACGACAAGTAACTAACAACAGAGCTTCTATGCTCAATACTGCGCAAAAAGAACAATACATCTTTTCAGATGTAACTCTATGTCCGAAGATTCCGTAACTTTTGATGAATGGTGGTTGCTATTGGTCAAGACTAAGTCACCAGCATTCCATTTTTAAATTGGAATGTAAAGAAAGTTTTTATCCATCCTTCTGAGTGTAGCAAATGTATTTTATTAACAGCAGGGTTCTAATGTATAGCAGTTCTTACGGTTGTATTATTGATCGTTTAATCAATACCATCTGCTGCCCGATCAGCGTTGTCGGACGACAGGATTCACTACGTCGCTTCTGATTGATAATCATGATAACCTGACTTTTCAGAGCCCAGTAGTTCTTCGTTTACTTGTTGGACAGGTAATAATAATTCGAGATATCTCCTACGCAAAGCACAATTTATTCTGATTGTGGGGTTTTTATACGCCACCGATGAAGACCAACCAATCAACGAGGCATGGGAACAACGCGATTGGTCTTTAGTTCGTAATTTAAAACAGAATAGAAATCACCTAAGCAAATGACTATTCTGCATGGCTGTCCGAGGTCATCTGTTCTCAAGATACCGCCCGACAGGTATTTGTCCTAGATTGATGACGAAATCAACAGGAAATTCCAAAGTATGATCAGCGAAGGTGAACTGGCCTAATTGTTCAGTAATCAGCCACCAATGTCATTCAGTTATTCAGTGTGCCAATCGGGATCAGTCCCACAGGTATTTTCCATGAAAAGGGAATAAAATTTAAGATCCAGTCTGAAGCTGAACACGGGGAAAACTCCTCACTATTGGAACCCTTTTAGAATGACCAAACTGACCCTCAGTGAGGAACGCCACTTCTAAGGGTATTCATCGCAAATACAGTGGTCTTCAAAGTAGACCCTTTTAGGTGACGGTCATCTTTTCAGAGAGGCTAACGAAGGTTTTCCCGTCTCGAAGAGCACCTGAAAATGTCTTTTCTCCTAGTGTTTGCTTTTTGGAGAACCACATCATACTGAGGGATTTTGCATAACTGTGGTGAAATGAACAGCAAATGAACACCATAACTAGGACTTCAGTGTCACCCGAAGGAAATGGTAGGGACCGCTGTCCACTGGTACGCTAAACTGTGCACCGTACCTCTGAGACTACATTTAGGTCATGCTATACAATGACTCTACTTTCAAGGGTGCACAGTTAACGCCAGTCTTTTTCTTGAATCATGACATTCATTAGTGTCATCTTTGGTTTCATAAGATTCTCCTGTCGGTTCGCAAAAACACCTTCATCTTCTACTGAGAACGACAATGAATAAGAGACAAGATACGTTACCTATCCCAGGTTATTTTGAGACGTTTGAGTGGATTTGATTGGATACGTATGATCGTCCTCTAGTTTTTGGGACACAAAGAACTAATTTGTGAGGAACGTCTCAAAGTGGTCGATCATGGAAAAGTCTACTTTGTCAGGATTTTGAATTTGTCTCAAGTTCCTTGAATATTGCAACGATATGCTGCAGATAAGGCGGGAAGGTTTTCTCGTACGAGTGCTTCTTTTTGAAGGGTGTCTTTGTCTTTGTGTGCGGAATGTAAACTATACTTACTGACAAAGTTGACCTTTAACTTGTGATCAAATTTCGGAGTTCCTACTGTAAACTTATCCTGCAAGTGAAATCGTTCTAGGTAGAGAAGCCAAGGGATTTTGTATGGCTGTTTCGTTCTGGTTCGGAATCATCATCGTAGGTATCTCGTGAGTCTCCGGCTGCCTTTATAAAGGACGACGAACAGCTTGCTACTCAGCCACGGGTGGCAAACCTTTGATTCATTACCTAGAAATGACATAGTACCATGATCGTTCAGACACATTGAAGGCCTATGTGATTTTGGGCTCCCTCCGAGCAGGTTGATGGCAGAATACAATTTGAAGTGAGACGTCAAAATCCGCCTGCCCCCCACAAGCCACAAGTAATTGGCTTGGGAAGCATAAAATCACAAGTCACATGGGACTACAGTCTGAGGTTTCGTCCCCCTCTCCTAGGAGTCCACCAACACCGGATCAGTTGACGTAAAATGTGCAATTGAGGGGTGTTGTTGTGCCGCTTCCTGTCTAAGCGCGAGATAGCCACATTGCTGATCAGCCACTCGTGACCGGAATGTATGGCTTTTCGCTACCAACCGAAGAAGCGAGGGTTCGAATCACCCTAGACATTCGTAAGATGCCCATGCTGACTGTTGCCAGTATGGATGAAGCAGGCTTACGGCACTCCTCAGTTATTCCGAGTAAACTGATTTCACTCGTGGAATAAAATTAAAAGGAGATCCAGTTTGCCCACCTGGTTGTCACACGTCACGAGCATAAACAGGTAGGGATAAGTACTGTTAGCCATACGGTTTATTCACCAAATAGTGGGCGATAAGCACAGCAAAGCTCAGACCATAAACAAATACAGAAGAGGTGAGATGCATAAAAAATGGGTGTGATAAGAAAAACATGAATAATACGTAAAATTTGACCTATTTATGGACAATTGCAAGAAACTAGTGGCGGGATACAAATGGAGAAGCGGGTAATTTGTCGCGTTTTAAAGTCCATTGTTTACAAACAAGCGAAAGTGGACAAAAATCATGCATTTGGGGTAATTCTTTATTCCTATTTTAATTATGTGAATAAGTAGTTGGTATTGGTCACAAAGTTATCAGCCTAGAACATAGAACACAGCTACTTAATTAAGCTACGAGTAGTACATTTTCGACCCTGCTTGGAATCTATTTCAAGGGCGATAGATCCCGACAGGAGATGGGAGAATTGTAGGGGAAGGCATACAGTAGTTGCAATGACATGCTTCGGCCCCAAGCAACCATTGCTTACGTGAGCGGTATCCGAAGTGCGGGTATGTCTCCCTCAATCTCTTTTCCAGAGTAGAAGCAATTCAGATCTTTTGTCGGTAACAAACCATTGACTACTACCAAATGTTTGTAATGGGCCTGAAATTCACCTAACTCTTTGCGCATATAAGCTATTTCAACCGTTCGCGACTCGTTCAATCTTTTCAACTGCTCTAACCGATCGGTGATGCGTAATTCCTCAAAAGATGCTTTCAATTTTGCGAATCTAGTGGCAGCATCTTCTCCATTCACGGGGACGGTCGAGGCTCCGCCTGCTGATTCAGCTAGATTTGGAGAGAAGAGGAAGGAAGTAAAAGAATATGCGTCATTAAATTGAATAAACGCGGTTTCTTTTAGTCGTCACCATTAGTTCTAAAGGTCCTAAACGACTTCGCCTTAAAAGTATTAAAAAGGATTTGATGTTCATCCCTCATGGTGCACTATTCACATTACCAACCCTAGAGCCTCGGAGTATGCCTTCTGCACTTACAAACTTATATGTGGAAGCTTGAATCGTTTAGATCCCATCTCTTGGCGCGTTAAACAATCAAGCGTACAACATGGTATCACCAAGGGACTCGAAGTCCCGCGATAAAAATGGCATCTGGAGAAACTTCATTGTGGAATTGGACTAGGTGGACAGTACGAAAGTGGGAAGTCATCCCTTGTTTCCGCATGTGTTTTGCATCTTCAGGGTGCAAAGTCTAGTTTCGGGATTCTTCGCTCCCCTTTCTTCCTATGGGACTTGAAGTTGAAGAGCCTTGGGCTGTTGGCCAGTTTACTTACCTACACTATCTGCTTATGTCCAGACTGTGGTAGTTTAAGTCAAAGCGCAAACATTTTCCCCCACCTATTTCGCTTATATCTTTAAAAACGAATTTCACTGAAGCTAAAGAGCAGCGTATCTCAGACAACCGTACAAGCAGTCCTAACTTATGATTGTCAAGGTTGGTTACTTTGACCATCTGACCAACTGTACCTTCATAAATAAACAGGAGTTAGTTGGCTGCAGCCTGTGTACGCCGATGCGTTGCGTAATCGAGTGCCTGATGATGAATCAGAATAATTACGGCAGCAATTAAAACTTATCAGTTTAGAGTGGTTGCAAAGGAAGTGCTGGTGAACGACTCGCGGGTGACAGACGGTGATGTGACAGAGTGGAATGAAAGTGACTACAATCAAGCGGGTGCTATGGGATTTTCTCGTCCACTTGGCTGGGGTACACGTGAGTCATTTCGCATGCGGAAGGAAACTGCATTGAAAATGGCACATAAACGATCAAGGAAACCAATATAATATCGATTTCTGACAGGACTAACAAGCTAATCTTTGTATTTAGCAGTTTGCTTCGGTTGTGTTGGATAATGTTGGCTTAGGATGCTGATCGTTTCCCAAAAGGACACAAACTGAGTTCACGTCCTTTCTGTTTTCATACAATCTTTACTAGGGCATTCTTCCTCTTTTCTTGAACAATAATTAAACATTAGTATTCACTTCTGATGTGTTTTCTATGATAACAGTAATAATAATAACGATGTTGTCACCAGCTCTCTCGTTTAACCGATTGTAGCAAACATCTCCATCAACATCTGATACAACAGCAGTGTAAATTTACACGAACCAAGTTGTTTACACCCTAGTTACTACTGTTTACCGTCAATTGACTAAAGAACCTCCATCGGCAAAGCACTGCCTGAAACAGTGGAACGGATCTGGAGATCATGAGCTTGAGCTGACCTGGTTGATCGACGGCCTGCGTGACAAGACACGGTCATGGTGAGGTCCTTCTGCATGGTCGGAACCGATCATCAGGGTGCATCCCCTGATGAGTTTGTTTGATTGAGCGTGTGTTGTTACAAATAACCTAAACTTATGATTAGCACTTGCAGCCAGCCTTGCATGGTGTTTTCTGACTGACATATGTTCTATTTAATTGCCACCCAAGCGGCCTCAGAACGAAATCTCCCGGGGCTCCACGCTTTGACCTCCGCTGACGTAGATCGAGGGTACTTCTGACGTTCACAGAGAAGTCTTCTGTTCAAAAGAAAACCGCAGTCCTGTGGTATCACGGATTGCTTCAAAGTGCAGGCTGTTCTCTCTCACCCATGCATATTCCTTTTAGTTTAGAGATTCCGGCAATTCCTAATCATCAACTTACTCAGCTGCGCCTTCAACTTTTTCATTCGCTGCAACATATCGGCGGCGTTCTCCATCATTTTCTTCACTTCTCCTTGGGTCGCTGTGACTGCATCTATGACAGTTGTGGCCTGTTCATCCAACTCTTCCACCGCTCGTGTGGCCTCCTTCACTTCGGGCAGTATCTGTTCGTCATGTTGCCTTTGCATTTCCCTTAATCGGTCTCTGTTTGCTTCGCTGTGGTTTGTTGCCTGATCGATCTGCGGGAAAAAGCAAAACAGTTTGTAGCTAATTTTAAATCCGTTTAGTTGACCAGTGACGATGAGAAAAAACTAAAGTGTGGCTATTGCGGGCGGAAAATATATGTCAAACCCACAAGCCTTGGCTTTCAAAGGGAGTGTTGTACCAGCTCATCTGTAGCGGACGCCGGTCACCGCCTTACGTACACAGTTAGATCTCAAATTGATTCGCCTCCTAAAGGATTCACAGTTGGTGTCTGTTATTACCCGTAATGAGCATTCATGTGTGTTCAACAATGGACCAGATAGTGTTAAGGTAACTCGGTAAGTCACAGGTTGAGAGCTCGATTCGCATCAAAGTTCACAGTATGCACACACGGTTTCCTATTCAGAAAGGTGTCGTTGGTCAGACCTTATGGTCAGCTCATCAGACTCCTCTTCGAGCCTAGTTTATTGCACCTCGTCTTCACAAGCTGGTACTCTCAATGTCATTTGAAAGACGTCTGACTTTCCACGGGAGAAGCAAAGCCCCAAACGAATCAGAAACCAAACCAGAGAGTACCTAATGGTTGATAAATAAAAGCCTCGGTAATCTTTCGAAATGCATTTCTGTTTGTGTCAAATAAGTAAGTTGTAAGCCAAAAGCGACCCTGGTTCATCAAAACGAAATTCGTTCTGGTCTGCAACGGATTAAAAAGTCAGTCCTTTTGAAAATAGATTCTTTGAACCACAGAAAGTGGTCGTGGATCTGTTGTGTTGTTTTGAGAGATACACTCAGTCAGGTGAACCTGCGTTACCAAGTCAACCAAGCTTATGAAATAGGTGCGCCATCCGTATGCCTGGCTATCAGACCCACTAGAAGTCGGCGCCACTGCTCACTCCACGGTCGACTTCATCCGCGTGAGTTTATCGCGGTTTTTAGGTTTTCTGCTGACTCACCCACAAGTGGAATGAGGATGTCAGAAGCCAATTGTCAAAAAAAATACAGACGCATCCACGTCATTCTGTGTCAGTATACAGACGGATATGACAACTTTATGGAACAGCGGTAATTTTCAACTAACTTGTTTGCAGTAGGAATATAATAAGCGGCATAGATTGCGTGCCATCTTGGTAATTGAGCGGAGGGTAGAGAAAACATAAGTTCGATTTTATGAATTTATTTAGTCACAATGCGGATTAGAACGAGGATCAAATCTGATATCAGCAAACCGAAAATTGATTCTAGCTATGCTTCACCCAATCGCAATGAGGCTTCAAGGTCCTTAGGTCCGGAAATACTGACAGGAATGCTATTGTCCTTTAGCATTTCGGCTGTAATTCAAATTACTGTCATTAAATTTGGAACATCAGTTACTCAAGACTCGAAATAAATGGTCTTTTGTTTAGTTTTTCACTTGAGAGAAACTGAAGTGAGTTATAGTGCAAGTGTTCAGGTTTGTCGCAATAGCGGTCCTGATTTCGCTGTCAGTACGGAATGCGCATTCCCCAGGGTAAAGGGAATGGACCCTGGCGATGGTCCACGAAAACGAACACATTTTGGGCACGTCGAAATGATATGACGTCGGAGTACCAGTTAACTAGATAACTTATTGGGTGTTTGGGGTAGCCTCTCTCTGTTGAGAGTGGTGACGCATTCCACCTTCGTTTTCTTGCAGTCTTCGATGCCTATCTGACTTTTTTCGCTCGCGAAAACTGCTGCCCAAATCATGACAGAGCGCGACCACTGTAGTCCTGCTTATTGGAAGCTGTTTTTGCTTTCAAACGTAATCTCAATACTATATATGGCCAGTTAGACCAACCATAGTGAAACTTCTCTCACTGACCTATTCACAACACCCCCATCACATCCTGCCGCAGCTTTCATACAATTTGAGTTCAAGTGAGACAATCGACTGACGGAAAACTCGGAGACTGTGCCTACCTGATGAGCCCAAAAAAGGGCGAAACCGGTCGTGGGCCGTAGAAGGGTTTTCAGCAACATTGTGAGTAGTTTCCTTGAATATCTCAAATGTCGTACAAGCTGGAACATGAGGTGGTCTTTGTACAGTCGAAGTATACCATAAAAGAGGGATTCAGATGGAATTCAGCTGATTCCCCCGTTAAACCCAAACTGATTTGAAAATGGGTGTAGTTGGTAAGTCTGGGCGGCTTTTCATCATTCGTTCTTCTCTCCTCGGAGACCCCGCTCCTAAATCCCCTAATTCTTCCGTTGAAACATCTTCCACCGATTTGCTTCAATCTCCACCCTGGTTAATTCGCCCTTCCTCTGAATGTTGGCAGCAGTGAACCGCGTGTCACTTGAACGATTCACCTAATTGACTATGTCGCAGTATTGTGATCCGATGGATCTCGCCCATATACAACGAGGGCTGGCGGTAGGTGGTTCGCTATTGGCTAAGTAAGCGGCACATATCAGACGGCTTGCCCTTACGGACTCAACAATGAGTTTGTTATTTAAGTCCTCAACTTAGGGTTTAATAATATCATTCCCGCTGGAAAATGACAGGGTATTCGTGCAAACCATCTGGTTGAAGAATATTATTAACTATGGGTTCCGGTGAGCCTCCCGGTAGAAACATGACTAACAGGTGTTTAACCTCACTCAGGACAAACGTATCAGCACGTCACACATTCACGGCAAGTTATGCATTTTAGTCCCGACTTGCTGAGCATAGGACTTATGAAATGATCGGCCCACCGTAAAAAGTTGCTGACTGTAAGTTGAGGGGTGACTGACAATTAAAAAAACCGGTCGACTATTATAGTATCTTGTTCAGCATAAGATGCTTTGACGTTGCCTCACAGAGACGGATTCCATAAAATTGTGAGAAATGCGAGAATATACCGTTGGTTACGGTCATCTAAAATTGCACAGAGATCGTTTTTCCCCACAGGACTCCCGCCTACAAACGATGCCACAGAAAAATAGGCATGGGCCCCCTCTTACACGATAGGTGATTGGGTCGACAGGCTTCCACAGGAAGTGGCTTTCTGTTACTTTACAGGTTGAAAAGGTGGGGGAATCCTTTAAACACCTGACAGTGGGGACTGCACGGGGTATCCAGAAGAATTCATCAAAATACTATGAGTGAACTGCAAGAAGACCTTAGTTTACACTAGGTCATCATTGCATCTAGATCGATTTCGACCATTAGTTGGATGCTATATTGTCTAGCCAGTTCCTCCAGGACGTTTCCAAATGTGTACATGTTACAGGGGTCACCAAGGCAACGAATAATTCTATAGGACAAAAGTGCACTCGGACTTATAGATGAAACCTTGTTGAACGTTACCTACCTTCTCGTCCAACGTGTTCAGAACCGCTTGCAACTTGTCTGTACGATTCTTCAGTGCGACTGCCACCAAGAGCTCTTGTTCGGCTTGAGTTTTGAGATCTTGTACACTACCCTCGACAGCTGTCAATCGTTTTATCAAATCTTCGCGTTTGGCTAGTGCCTCGGGAATTCGGCTTTTTGTTGTAGAAATGTGATCCTCAAAGTCTGAGAGAGTAAAAGGTGGGTTTTGTTTGCAAGTGAACAATTAACTGCGAAGAATTATAAATACGTATAACATATATATATATATATATATATATATATGTATATGTATATATATGGCTCACGGGATGATGGATTTGAAAATGTGATATCTCGTTTGCGACACTAAGCACAAAATTTTGAGTTTTCTTTGCAGAGAGGTGACTGCTGAACCAAGGCCATATCAGCGATTTTGATCGCTTCCTTAGCAGCAGAACGAACAAAGATACAGCTTGATTGCAAGAGCTTTTGATGCTTTGACGCATTACCGGATAGGTGGCACACACGATGAACGATTCGGTTGTTTGTATCGATCAAGTTGTTGATGATCGTACTGCTTACCTGTTTGGCTTCGCCAGTTCTAACACTGAAAGGTGATGATTGGTTATGCTCCAAGATAGGTGCCGACTCATTGAACTCACAGTTCAAGAACGCATAAAAGTCGAGGAATAAGTCAACAGTGGAACAGCGTGGAATGACAACATGTCCGACCCAAAGCTAAGTGCAGTGACTGTGCTTCATTGAGAAGTTGCTGGGTGTCGTACGGGAATTTCAGAGACACGACCACTCGCAAACTCCAACCATAAATATTTAGGTCTATGGGGAACAAAGCGGTACGTTCCTGGATATAGTTCACGGAGATTTTGACTCAAGTGGAACGCATTATTAGGCCTTGGTGGACGTCAGGCTAATTACATTAAGAGACTGTTCTTGACAGTTGATGAATTCAACAAAATCTTTACGACGCGCTGCTTCAAGGAAGAGTTGATCCCTCACTGGTTGATAGTCCTAGGAGGTTTACGATCACAAGTGCATATTGCTCTGAGATTAACTGTGTAGAATAACTCGAGATGGTGGTGATACTCCGAGCCGATTTCAGGTACTGCAACTCGTACCGGAATAATGCTAATTGTGGGATGACATTGACATTCGGATTGACAACTATCTGTTGCAGAAATCGTATAAACTCCCAAAGGAAATGCTATGACGAAAATGATAGTTCAGGTTCAGACAGTTTGTTGAAGAATACGAACAATGAATACAATACAATACAATACAATGCAATATAGTACAATAAAATATAGTACAATAAAATACAGTGTATATAATATAATATAATATAATATAATATAATATAATATAATATAATATAATATAATATAATATAATATAATATAATATAATATAATATAATATAATATAATATAATATAAT
>SJOL01004229.1:0-93770 GCA_004794785.1 Opisthorchis felineus | reverse complement strand
TTCAAGTAGAACATAAGGTTGACGGAAACTCGGGGACTGCGCCTACCTGATGAGCCCCAAGAAGGGCGAAACCGGTCGTGGGCTGTCGAAGAATTTTCAGCAACCTTATGAGTAGTGCATTACGAATATACATGTATCGCGATATCTCGAATATCGTAGCAACTGAAAAATGAGGCGGCCTGGTGCAGCACATTCAGTTGCCTGGAAACATCACAAACGAGAGATTCAGCTGGGTTCCAGGTGAGTCTCTCGCAAAACCAAATTTGTTTGCAGATGAGTGTACTTCGCTAAGTTCGTGCAATTTGGTTTCAAGTAGAACATAAGGTTGACGGAAACTCGGGGACTGCGCCTACCTGATGAGCCCCAATAAGGGCGAAACCGGTCATGGGCTGTCGAAGAATTTTCAGCAACCTTATGAATAGTGCATTACGAATATACATATATCGCAATATCTCGAATATCGTAGCAACTGAAACATGAGGTGGCCTGGTGCAGCACATTCAGTTGCCTGGAAACATCACGAGAGATTCATCTGGGTTCCAGGCGAGTCTCTCGAAGAACCAAATTTGTTTGCAAATGAGTGTATTTCGATAATATAATCTGATACAGCCGGCAAATATGGATTGAAAATATTATTTTTAACATAACTCGCTACGTCTTAGCGAAAGAATCGTAAGCGCTTTGAACGAAGTTCTTGTTTATGGGTTGTTTCACGCTAATGCCCAGTGCATGGACTGCTTTGGAGTACACTCGGACAAGGTATTTAGGATGTCGATGTCATGTTTGTTGTAAACATTGTCGTAAGGTTTTCATAAAGGAGACTACTCATAAGGTTTGTGAAGGCTCTTCGACAGCCCACGACCGGTTTCGCCCTTATTGGGGCTCATCAGGTAGGCGCAGTCCTCGGGTTTCCGTCAACATTATGTGTCGTCAGGTTGTTCACAGTTCACCGACATCCCTCACCACTTCTGGTTAGCTAAAAACGAACACCAGTTGCGATAGTCACGTGATCCTCTCACTTGAACAGCCGGCCACATGAGCGCCAGCTCCTGTACGAATCACTTTTGAATCCGAAGTTCAGGCTAGCAAATCCTTGTGCCAGGATCCTGTCAGGACAGGATCCACATTCTGGTGGACATCAGTAAGTTTTCCGGCACTTTCTAGATGAGTGTAAAAGCCGCTGTAGTATTCACGTGGTGCCTTGCATCTAGCAAACGGCCATGGTCCGAGTCTGATGGTGCTACGAAGCCTCAAGCATAGGTTGAAGTAATGGAGCGGCTTATGATGAAAAACGGCACATGTCCTTGTATTAGGACATGGCACGTATTAGGAACGTGCCATATGAGTGGTTGGTATATGAGAAAAAATGACGCGCAATCCACTATCGTGTGGCCTTCAAATCCCACCATTGGCGTGCGTGGACAAGTGGAAACAGCCATTAGTCACGTGACTGTACCGTCAAGTGTCTAGATCAGCTGAGTTGTGCCGCTACGTCCACAGCATCTGATTCATTTGGTTTCCTTAAGAAGGAGCGATGTAAAAGCTTGGAGTTTTGTGCCGACATGTATGAAGTCAAGCTCTTTTTGAGTGGATTTCGAGCGAAATGACCCCAAAGCATCGTGCTGCCAACGCTGATTTCATTCACCTCATAGTGCTTGTAAATAGGCTCAGTATCAAAAATGATTTGCCTTGATTGGGTCCCTCGCTGCCGAGTCTTGCTTTACAAAAAAGTCGAATTTTCAATCTATAATCCTAGTAGGAACCGCGATGGTCAAGAAAACGCTGATTCGTTCGGAGCTAACAACTGTAATCCGTAAAGCCTGTGTTTGAACTGAACGCCCACGAAGTGTGTGGCTATCGTTTTGCCGTCCAAAGGCGTGATACATCATTTATTTGTTTATCTAAATATCGAGCAACTGTCTTGTTTATATTCACCCACTTTTCGTCTTCGCTATTGGGCTGCATATGTTTATATTCCTACCTGCTCGCAGGTGAAGTTACATTCGAGGTTAGTCCTTATTTTTGTTCACTTTGTTCTTTTTAACATGTTATTACACTTCGTTCACTGCTTGTCTCGCGGCGTTAGTATCCAAATGGTGATCGCAAGTGTTTCGAATACGCGTTAACTCGATGCGTGTTGCACGTGCAGAATCCATATTGTAGATATATTTAAATTGAGGCAAATGCGTCATCTCGACGGAGTTAGGCTCGATTTTTTTGACTGACTTTCCAAGCATCCTGTGTCCAACGAAAGAGGAATGTGTACTGTGCACGTACTGCTTCAGACAGGATAGCTGATATACCTTACAAGCGGTAGCCAACTAACCGATGTATTCCTGTGAGTCGTGGGTAGTTACCGCTGTAGTTTCATCTCGGTTGACTTAGACGTTAGTCCCCAAACCCATTGCAGCATCTGCTGGAAAGCGCTGCGTTTGGTCTCTGTACGTTACCCTAAAGTTGCTTTTTCACCTGCCTTCACTTTTCTGTGTCTGCTTTTTTGTCCCCGAAAACTATATGGATATCGGCCTGCACCAGACAGAGCGACAACTCGCCGTGTTGCCTGAGCGACGGAGATAGACCAGTCACCAATGCTGTCCTAAAGTTTGTCCACGCCTTCACACGTGATCGTAAAGACCACATGACTGGGGTGATAGACACATGACAGCCTTGCCACACACCTCGCAATCAGGCTTGAGCGCATGCGGCAAACAAGAGATTGCGTGAGGGGTCGAAAATGGGGGACGAGAAGGTACAGGACAGCCGTCCTGTAATCAGAGCCTAAAATACGAGGCAAAGTTCTTTTCCTATCATTAGACCGCAAATGAACTCGATAATGCCTGCATTTTCACTGCGTGGTAAACGTAACTTAGTCGGTCACGATCGGTTTTGCCCACCTGAACTGAAAGCAGTAGCGAACGGATTTAGAACAGCGCTATGGTGGTGGTGATATCAAAATATCACCTTGATTTCACAGTTAGTGTGGCTGCTTTTCGGGAGTTCACCACAGACATCTGTTTCAGTGTTTAACTTTAGATGTGCCTAATCTTAAAATTAGATGGGCGTGTCGTGTCGACCTATCTAACAGGTTCACTGCACTGTTGATCTGTTTGCTGCATCGGTTCGCTCTCCCTTCTAATGTAAACTTTGTGCATCTCATCGACTCCAATTCGGATGGTAAATTCAGTCATTTGTTGGCCTGTTTCACCCAAGTTAGGACCACAGCGGCATTCTACCTTCATTTACCTTGCGGCTAATATTAAAACAATAATGATAATAAATAAATAAGTGATAGTAGTAATAATAATAATCGTTCACCTGTAACACCTTTTTAGTGCCTAGCTACCCTGCCACCCGTAGGAAGCACGAGGGCCGAGATACTTCTAGGTTGCCCAAGCCTATTTACAGGACCAGTCGAGATGCTGAGGTTGGGTTCAAATCATGGACCTTCTGGTCAGTAAGTTCGCTCCTTAACCGCTAAGCTCTCTCGGCAAACACGGAAAAACACAATAAGCACGCCTCTGATTTCGAAATGAAAACTGTTCAACGTGGTATCAACAATCGGCGTGCCGAGTCTGATTCCAGTTGATATTCGCGTTATGAGGCGGGGAGACGTAGTCAGACAGCCTGAGCATAGGTATTTGACATGTTTATTAACTATATAGAATTCGCGACGTGATCAGATGCATGCTTTGAAGGTATGAAGTTGTGAACAGAGAGTAGTCCCATGATGCAGTGCAAAGTTTTTGTGTGACCTTTCATTTTCCCATCCGTGGACACGTGACCACTTGGGCGAATTTATCCGAAATTCATCGATGCTACGACATGAAGGAGTAACTAAAACCGGAATTTTGGTCCACTACAGTCTGAATCACTGTCATACTTCTAAAAGGCACATCCTTGGAGAGTGAATTTCCCTCAAAAACCGACAGCAGCTATCATTTTCGTTTCAATTAGCCTTGGGAACAAACACTCACGAGAAGTGAGAGGTTCTATTCACCTCTGTGGAGAACCATATTGTAATTTGAGATTTTGTCCTGTTGTATACTTTGGTTTATGTCCAAGATTATGCAAAATCCGGGCTCTTGTGGATGAATTCTATGACTGCTGAAAGGTCTAAAATTGGTCGGTATTGTGGACCAAACAATACCTAGTAAATATGAAAGATTTGGGAATTTTCATTGAAGGTTTCGTCCACTAACTGAAGCCAATCTATGCTGAAAGCTAAGAAGCATTGTCCAGGTGTTTTACCCTTATCATCTCACGAAACTCCAGGGAATTTCGAACCCGCGACCTCCCGTTGAGTAGTTGAAGACTGAGCCGTTCCGTCACTAGCGGCTGATCGCCAGTGTGATTAGCTGTCACTTAAACAAGACAGCATCACTCAGCCTTCACTCCCAAAATTCACATCTTGTGGTCACGTGTTGAGTGGATCCTCGAGTGATGACTTCTCAGATGGAAGTTTCTCTTGCCACGTGATTCACTCTGCCTAGTGAGCTACTTGTGAATTGTTGGAAATGTCCTATTTGTGTTCAGCCGCAAAACAGCGGTTACGGATTGTTGGTTTGTCAACCGAGCCATTGTAATGTACTTTCAAAGCTCTGCGGTTTCTTCAAAAGTTTATCTGAAAGATTTGCTCATGGAAATTCAAAGAGCGTACTAACTTACTTTTCAACTTCTCAAGCTTGTCTCGAGCGTTTCGGACGGCATTCCAACTGACATTTTGCGCTTTGGTAACTCGATCAAGCAACATCTGAAGTTGTTTGAACTGTGGTTCGACTCTTTTGAACCGGGCCTGCTGTTCATTCATAGCCTGACGAAGTTGGTGGTTCATTTGGCGGAATCGATCCACAGTATTCTCTAGTTCTGCAGCGGTTTGATTCATTTTAGCCTGGAGCTGTTTAGACTGTTTTCATCGCGTGAACGATTGTGAGCGGGTGGTGCAGTTTGAGTTGATGGTTGGGCGTAAATCGGAGAAGAAGATTAATTCAAAAAACGAAAACGCGATGATGTTTGGGTGATTTTTCTTGGGACTAATCTACCGAACATTGCTTATCGTTAACGTTTGCAGTAATTGTAGAATACACATTTACGTCACTCTCGTTCGAACAGTCCATCCTCTGTGCTGATGCATTTATTCTGATGAGTCCACACCAAAGACGGAAGCATTGGATTCGAGTCTCATTTATAGGCGTCAGGCAAGCTAATCACATCACTCATGCGGGAACAATTTCATCTGCTCAGAAGTAAAAATCCAGATACGTTGAAAGTGCGCTGGTCGAGCAGTCGTAACATCTTGTATTTGTATGTTGAATGTCTGGAGTTCAGACCCCGGCACTGCCAAAGATATGCACCGCTGATGAACCGCATTAGGAGCGAACCTCAATTCCAGTGCTTCCCCTACTCATCAGGACAGGAGGACTACTGTTCAAACTAGATTGAAATGAACGTCAAAATACATGTTTAACCTCATGGTTCTCAACTTGCTTAATTCTTCGCATCCTGTACAAACAAGTCCCAGGACCCATCATGCCCAGAACAGGTGAAATGAATACATTAAAAAACATTACCACATACACCAAGGCTCCATTCAACACAAATGTACCCTGTATGTAGTCTTTTCCGGTACATGCATAACGTGGCGCGAATTTTGTTGTACGTTTCACATGCATTCGGCAAAACACTTTGGTTAGTTTTTCTGTAGAAACTACCGGGCATAAGATCGACTTGTGAGTGAGGCAGGCGCGCAAACCTTGTTTCTACATTCTATGTGTGGTCATGCCTCCTCGGCCAAGAAACATTTCAGAGCGAAACACACAGAATTATTAAAGATATCCATGGAAATCTTTTCGAGTTCTGTTATGAACATTAAATAGTCAGGAATGCCCGTGATTTCATGCACACACTCTTCGAGTTGAGATTGAACCCTCTTTTAATGAACTCAGACGACAACGTACCGTTGCCAAATTTTCAGACATGATGTTCTGATGAAGTGGTTAGCAATTAATGACATTCTGGCAATGTGACCGTCAATGAAGTGATAAAAAAACTGAAGGTTTGCTTGTGTTTTCTTATGCTGTGCTTTCTTTGTGAGTCCAGTGGGGCTGCAGATGATCTATAACAATCAGTACTGTACAGACGTAACGCACTACTCATAAGGTCGCTGAAAACTCTTCAAGAGCCCGCGACTGGTATTGCCCTTCTTGGGGCTCACCATTCAGTTGAAGAAGAACATCACAAACGTAAGATTCAGTTGGGTCTACCGTGAAAACCAAATTGGTATGCCAATGAGTGCATTTCGCTTATTAGTACTGTACTTTGTGCTAAAACGAAAATTAGTGTGATTAACTCGCACTTAGATAGGATACAGGATTGAGGGATGAGGGCCACTTTATCCTGTCTAAAGGTGAATTAATCACAATGCTGATCAGCTGCTACTGGCTGAACCGCTAAGTATTCAAACTAGCCGGGATGTCGCTCTCTGGAGTTTCATGAGATGCGCACTGTTGATGATTCTCAGCTGTACAGTGCTTCTTGGCTTTTCAGCAAATAATGGCTTCACTTAAAAGACGACATCTTCATCGGAAAGACTGATCTGTATTAGAGAGTGTGGTGTATTTATGGAAGAACAAAGATGGTCACACGGACCGCAAGGTAATATGCTTTTCAATACTTTCCATTTGTTGAAACGGACAAGTTTGTTTTGTTATACTGGTAAATTTGGACGACCACAACGATGGGTTCACTCGCATGCGCGCAATAACCTCGAGGACGACAACTCTGTCCCTGACGTTGGGATATAAGCACTTTCGTAAAACTTCCTCTGATTATTTTCTCGTCGTCAGACAATTCAGGGAGTAATGCGGATCTCGTCCAAGCAGAACACTTACCCCTTCGCTGGGTCGAGAAGTAAGCTTCATGTAGCTTGTGAAAACAGTTTGACGTGAATGGCGATCGATGCGTATACTGAATGTGGCGCTAGGCAGCCATCCACGCTGGGCGCACAAGCTCTGCCGCTCAGTCTACTATGCTCACCGGAGTAATTCCTCGCTAAAAGATGGAGTGCTACTAACTTGTGCTCTTGTCTCATTACTAGAGTCTTGTGGTTAATGTCGCCATGCGAACACTTCTTCTCCAGTCAGTGACAAGCTTCTATCTGCTGGAGTAACCGTTGCCCGGGCATCTTTTCTGACCCACTTCCACTATATGCCACAGCTGATCTAAATGCGATTAAGACCTCGATGTGCCATCGAGGTTGAGGACAGACTACCCTTCACAGCTGGCCTACTAACACGACTGTTTCGCTGTTGTGTTGGAAAAAAGCAAGGGCACTGACACAAGCAAATCAAAAGGCATTGTACAGTTAGAGGGTAAACCCTCAGGCAAGTCCCTACTTGAGGACTAGACGCTCAGTCGCTAGCTAGTTGACCTCATCCGCTTATTGTGGTGAAATAAACTACAGCCACCGCAAGCATCACATGGCAGAGCGCTGTCTGCATCAGTGCGGCTACAAAGAGGCTCTTCGTTACGGCAGGCCAGTTTCAGAGCACGGAATGCCTTACCTAGGCCTAGAGGGCGTTGAAATCGATTGATTCAAGGCCCCGAACAAGATATAACGAGACCACTATAAAACATCGGGATGGTGGTAACTCACGTTCGAGAAGTGGACCACTCTGACAGAGTACAGCCAAATGTTCTTTTCTCACCGACATCAACTTAGGTGACACGAGCGAATCACTGACGTATGCTTCGGGAATACAGCATCCTCGAGTAAAGGAGTTGTGTACCTTGAGGGATACTTCATAGAGAAGTTATCTTATGTTACTGAAGAAAAAACTACGTCCATACGTGCTAGTGCTCGTGTACGAATGGACTCAATAACAGACTCTTATGCGGTGATTCGAAATAGGGAGCGTACTGTTGCGTGGTTGAACTAATGAGAAGCACTCACCGTATTCTTTGCCTCTTCCCAGCGAGCCATCACCCCCTCGAGTAGTCGAACCTCCTTGCGTAAATCTGGGATGTTTTCAATCTTGGACTTGGTTTCATACACCAAATCGCTAGCTTTCTTTAGTTGTTCATTGGTTGTGTCAATCTTCTTGGTTAATTCATTGTGTTTTGCGGTGAATGTCTCACTCCTTGGTGAAGAAATAAGGAACTTTCATGGAAGATTAATCAGATGAGAGTTGTCTGTGAAAATCGACCTCATAAGGTTCGTCATGAATGGACCAGGAACAGCTGCCTACTGTTATGCGTATATTTAGTGTCAACAACAAAAATTCTCACGAGACACTGCTCCAATTGTGAATAGCACGAGAGCGTTGGGGCCTTCTGTCTGCGAAAATTTCATCCAGCAAAAAAAAACAATTTACGGTTTCGGAATAAACAGTACAAAGCTGACTCTCAGAAGGTTAACTCTCTAGCAAGCTTCACTTACAATAAACAATGTCACGAGAAACAATCTGTGTACCTCCTTAAGAGAAATAGTTGGGCAGAAACTATTTTGCATTTCTAATCGGTGTTGTCAAATTGACAAGCTTTTGAGAACAAAAGCTTCTTCTATGCCTAAGTAACTGAAGCGATTGGGATTCACCAGGCTGACTGATAACCTATTGTCACACTGTGTGAGTAGCGGAGAAAAACCACTGTCGTCTTCTTCACACAATAAAATCACCCAAATAAATACAGACTACTCTCATAGGAACTATTTATTCAATTGCACAGAACGGTTAGTGGCCACCGGCTGTTTACACTGTCTTCCTAGAACAAAAAATGAACAACTTCTTCATACCAAGGACTTTGCGCCATTCTGTCCGAAGGAGAGCCAGCTATTGATCAACAAAAGGCATGCCCTGATTAGTGAGAATGTGGACCAATCAGGATCATGCATTTGCAGCTCGGCGCTTCCCGCCACATCAAGGAAATTCTAGTGTGACCTTGTGGAGACTTGCGTGATCCCCCTATAAGTAGGGTTATAACAATCTTATTTTGTCCCCGTAAAAAAACTGCCTCAAGCTACTATGCCTTTTGGTACACCGTAGTGTGTATGACAGAAAGTCCAGGGTCGACGTAGTAGTTGTAATACCGTTTTTCTATCAATGACAGCTCCCTGTAAGAAAACTGTTGTGCACTCAGGGTGGCTACTCTCTTGATCCATCACTGCAATAAGGAAACGTTCACGGATAAAAAACATTCAGCCTATCCGTTGGGGATCATCTCTGTTCCTAAGGGATTTAAAAATAGTGCAACTATTTACCAAAAAACTGTCATCGCTGTGGGCAAATACGCACCAAATGTTGGGTCAGAGAACACCTTTAGAACACATTCAGATGGGTGACGGCTCATTCTGACTTACTAGACGCACTGTGGTCTATTTTCAGCCCTAATGGTCAAAACAACAACGGCATAAAGTCACATACATTCTCTTTTCATCTCCATGATATAACATCCGCATACAGTAACAGAAGGAACGAATTCCAGCTTCTCTACCAAATATTGCACCACAAGAACAGCATTGGTTAAATCGAACCTATTGGAACAATGAGAAATGCGCACTGTTTTGTCCAGAACCTAAAGGAAAACCTGCACCGAGAAAAGGGCTGAATTCTGTCAGGATGCCTTCTGGGAAGACTTAATGGCTGGCTTCGTTCCAATAGTTCTGTGGGCTGACAAGCAGCGGAGACAGAAATGGGTAAACTGATGCACGCTCACATGACTCTCGTTTGACATTCTACTCCTGTGCACACCAAAGGAGATGAAGCACCAAACTCGATTTCGGCTCTTATCAGAGCTCATCAGCAGTGCCTATCCTTGGACGTGCCGGGGTTGTCGTTCGAGGTGTCGGGTAAATCAAGCACACCGGTCAAACTTGAGCATGTTCGTCTGTTCAGACATGATCATTCAAATTCAACCATCTTACGCTGGTGGAGTACTAGTATCATGCTCGCCTTGCAGGTCAGATGTCCGGAGTTGAATCCTCGACAATGCCAAGGATGTGCACTACTGGTGAGCGAAACTCGAGTCCACTGCTTCTCCTCTTTGATGTAGACTTACGAGAATCATTGTGCCAGGGCACGAGAATGACCGATCAGACGACAGTGCTGTGAACGTGAATGCTACAAATCCCGCAACCGCCGACATCTAGACAAAATGAGGTTTATTGGAGGTTCAGCCCATATGTAAATCTGTCGACTCTGAGACCAGGCCATTTTATGCGTTCTCACAGGGCGGTTGTTATACGGGTTGATGGCACTATCTGAATGGTCGCTGAATAGACGAAAGTAGTCCGTTCCGGAGTATATTTGTCGAATGTTCTCTCTTTCAGTCCACGTTGAGAGATTGCGAACTGCCCAAACCAAAGAGAAAAGAACACCAGGACAAATTGCCCAAGAGTGGACTGATTGATTGAATGAGGTTTCTGTACGTGATACTCCAAAATTATGAGAGATCTCTGCGATTATTTGGAAGTCAGGCAACAAAATGGTCTACGTTACAGACGCGCACGCTTAACAATTAGAAACCATTAGTTAAATGTGGAAATATCATGTTAAGAGCTTGTCAGAGACCTAACACTGCCGAGGGGCATGAACCTCGTAACAAGTAACATGTTTTCGTTCACTTAGGCTGCAATTATTCGATCCCAGTTATGTTACTGTCTGGAATCTTCAGAGGAGCAATACCTCTAAGAACGCAAACGTTTTTGCAGTTTTTTGGGCTGTTCCTTCCAAGAGTGGAGTAGCGAACCGCTGAGCTATTCCTTCACAAAACTCGGAACAGGTAACGTAGAGCAAAGGTACAATAGGGAAAGAGACCCCAGACGTCTTCACAGATCGTATTCAGTGGTGAACATGGAGGTCTAAGAAAACTAACTTTTGTTTGCTGCTCAGAACCGTGTTCTTTGAGTCTTTTATGGCTTTCTCAGCTTCACTTATCCTTTCGGTAGCGTTGATCACTCGCTCCCCGTACTGTTGAGCGGTCTGGTGTAGACGGTCGCTATGTTTCTTCAGTCTGAAATGGGGAAAAGTCGTCACTAAATGTGGTGATGAAGCTTTACATACTCTTTAAAATAGTACGAAATCCAACTCTTCAGTGAAATTCTGAAAGGGGTTGAAAGTTTGGAAGAAAAAGAGAGCTAGACAGAGTTTTCTTCTATCGTCACCAAAACCATGATTGGAACATTGTTCTACTCTTCCCCAAAATATAGTATTCCAATAATGACAATTAAAACGTGACCACTTGATGTGTTTTTCATGAATGAAGAATGAGTGGCACTGTGTCTTGTCTAAGTAAGAGCTAATCCCACTGCTGATAGAGTTGATCGGAACCCCTGATGGCAAGTAGAATTTCGTTTTGAAGAAAAACGACACCACCTGACGGTCGTCTGTGTCTCTCTGGGTACAGTGGATAGGATAGCCGTGACACTAGAGTCGGAAAAATTGAAGTTTCACGACCGAGGAATATACAATCGGTATGTGTATTACCCACTGTACCACTCCTATCGACCAACATGGATGCTATGTCGAACTCAGAAGGGTAGATTTGAAGCAGCTCAACAAGATGCATTCAAATGCGTTCAAAGGAGTGATAATCCGTGAAGAGGTGTACAGATCAATAAAATGAACTAGTTATGACAGTTTCTAGGGTGTTGGACTTACTTTCCGTAAGCCACACCGTTGAGCAATCACCTTGTGATTTTTGTGTCTTGCGTAGGTGAGTAGCAAACTGCTCTCTGATATGCTTTACTATTTTTCTGGTTCATACTGGTTTAAATTTGGATTTAAGTGGCCTCAGCTTGCAGATTCCTATCTTTTTCTTCCCTGAGTGGTGCTCAATGAGCAGATAGACTCGAGAGTTATCTCTCACTAATATACTCATGCTTACACTGAGTTTTGTAGATTTCGCGATATTATGTGAACTCTGTAGTGAACAACCAACCGGTGTCTGTTCCAAATGTCTAATTCGAATTTTTCCAATTAGGGCGAGGCATGTGTAGTTTGGGTGTAAGGTGGAGTGAAATGTACTCAAACATAAACACTAGATAATTTTTCATTTAAGATGGAAATTTGATACTCAGGTACAACGCAAACTGGGACGGGAGTGATGACCTTTCTTCCTCTCGGGTCGAAATAGACCCGAAACAGGAAGGAACGACCAGCCTTGAACATCGCGACTACGATTAAAATAGCCGTCTCCCACAATTTGGCACCGTAGCCCGCGGACCTCGTAGATATCGATCGACTAATGACAACGTCAATGACGTAGTTTGTGAATCATTGAATGAACACGAGCACCACAAGACCGCGATTGAGAGTCGAAGAAAATGGGAACCACTTTCAGAGAGGTCGATGACGTGCGGACGAGCAACCGGGCAAGCGCTGTTGTGCGTGCTCATGTGCGTACGTAACTTTAACTACCAGTCTGGTTTATTGTAGATGTGCGTATAAAAGAGAGCGCACGTGAAAACCATAGATTGGAGTAGTACCTAGTGATAGTAGGAGCCGGCGTGTGTTGTTTACTGCTGCAGAGCAACACCACCGTAGCTCTGAAACCGCCGTGCCTGGTAGTTGCTCACGTCCAATAAGTGGAATTCCGCGAGCGCGCGCAAACAATTATGCCAAGATTGGCCTAGCTACAGCAGTTAGTCAGGCAGGCTAGGTTAGGGTGACCAAGCAGTTGCCGTTGATCGAACCCTATCGTCAGGATTCACGTTTGTGTGTGTGTGTGTGTACGCGTGGCATGGCATGGCATGGCATGGCATACTGCAGTTAGGCGGCAACCCGCTTTCCAGCCACTGCCTATTGATCGGTTGTTTTGTCGGTTGCCGCTCCACTGCGCAAGTATGCCGGAATCATGGTTGCGCAGTTGATGTGTGGGGACGAGTGCGTAAGACGATGATGATCGGATGTTTTGGGCACGTTGGACGCACGCCTGGCCTTGAGACAGACCGGTTAGGACACGTGAATGCGGTCTACGACAGGGGCGCGTAGCAAATGGCGTTTTTCGTTTCACGCTTTTTTATAGTTCAAACGAGTCTGGAAGAAAGTTGGGAGACCAACAGAGGATTGATGTTCAGGCGATTGGTACTCTTTTGACCGACAATGGTGTGATCTGAGTTACTCAAATGGCATTCTTGTACTAGGCACTGGGGCGATGTTGGGAATAGTTATGAGATGAGAGACAGAGAACTATCTTCTGGGAAGAAGAGTAAATCAGTCTATGGAGCAAAAGCCACTTACAAGGAACAACCTATAGGGTTTAATCGGGGAATGGTCCCAGTATGGGGGAGCATCTTTTCGAGACCGTACAAACAAATACTAATGATATATATATANATATATATATATATATATATATATATATATATATATATATATATCTTAAACCTGCAGTTAGTGGAGTAAAATCAAAAAAACCTGCGAGAAAAAGATAAACGCCTTACAAAGACCACTTTCATCTTCAACACACGTCATCATGGCTAAAGTTAGGGCAACTGTTTTGGGAAGCCCTCGCCACACACACACGCCTCCTAAAATACTGGTACGGAATTGTGCTTGAGGGATACTATCGCTTGATACCATCGTAAACGTTTTTACTTCCTCAGACATCAGAGGTGAGCTATGTTTTGAACAAGGGAAACAAACAGACTGCAACAGAATTCGGACTTTAAGATCAGTGCATGCACCCCGTATGCATCATGTTTATGGCATGGTGATGACCGCTGATTACAGGCACGCTTACAACGTTTGAGACCAAACTGCAGTGCTCCAGGGCAAAAGGCGCACGACCTACTCATGTCGTTAGCATCATCCACGAAAAACGGCTTTTTGTGTGCGAAGGATGTTACTTTTAGGGTGATAGGGTGATAAACATGGCATGGGTAGACCATGTCGAGTTTGGATTGATGATCTGTTATCAAAGCTGGTCTCTTGCGCTGCTTGTTCTCTTTCCAGTATTAAAGGGCCATATACAAGTGGCCTAATTTGAACGATGCCCTTCACATCGGGGACAGTGTACTCCTGTGAAAATCATATGATAGGGCAACTCCAATTAATCTGGAAGGAACAGACAATTTTGGCTCGATGCCACTAATTGGTGCAGCCATGAAAGCATAGTGCACAAGTTTTGCATCCTGGTTTTTGCTGGGAGAGGATCACGTGACACTATTTTTGCCGGGACCTAGGGCTGGGTTATCAGAAACTGTCAGTTGCAACTGACAACCTGCGGCATCCGAGTGAAGGGGCCTTAACTAGGGCTGGAGGTGGTCCCTCTTGGTCCTTGGTACCTCATCCTCCCTGACCGTTGACGAGACCGGTTTCAAGCGGTCGATCGGAGCAGTTGACATGCACCTTGGGTATAAAGACTGCACTCATTCTTCCTCCCTAAAAAGGAACAGCGTTACTAATAAACATGACAAAGCATGCTTTCGATCTGTTACAACCTGAGAATGCGCAACCGAAATTCGTTTGAACCGACAAGAAATGGGACAGGGCTTTTTGTGAGAAGTAAACTGGCCGACGTATTCTACAAGATAACGGCATGAAAATACAGTCTCACTAGGTCGGTTTCCAATGGGATGTACTTGCGAACCCAATGGTAGTGGATTTCATTGGAATATGGGGGGAAAGCAATTCGTTGCGTTTTTCCAGGTGCCCGTCAGCCAATGCTTACAAGTCATCCGTACTAGTAAGCTTCATCAAGAAAGTCGTTTATTGTTATCACAAACGAAATAACTTGATGCAAGCCAAGTTGTGTGACTGACAATCTAGCTGGCTAGAAGAAATATGTCACGAGAACTAAGGTACCTCTATCCTTTAAAGGTGAAATGAAGGTCCTTCAGTTCACTGAAGACGGTGTCATGAAACACTGCTGAACGAATATAAAGTTGATGGATTGCTAGTTCGTCGAGGCTAATGAAACTGCACAACTTCTCAGTTTTCTGCTGAGACAACTTTCGTAGATTATGTTGCTCTGTAAACGTCCATTGCTGGTTCAAGCTAGGGTATAAGCTAAGGAGTCCAAATTTGAGCAGATTAGCCCGGAACTAGCCACCCGTGATCGAATGGTAATGTCCCCACTCTTGTCCTTTGAATCTTCCGAGTTGTTCGTAGTTTGCCTACTGCCGACAATTCTCAAAAAGGATGTAACAGTTTTACAGTGTCACTCGTATTTTCCGCATGAAGTGCCCAGTGCAATGATACACTTCACGGTCTTAAGACAGGACGAAATTTCTGGACCTGTCATACTAGATATCCGGAACTCAGTTGTAACAACGAAGCCGGCCTGTTCCAAAAAAAAACCGAACCAGATAAAGCATCAGGAGTTTGGTTCGAAATTAATTCAGAGTGTGCGGATTAAATTCGCGGTGCAGAAGGAAGGACAGAAAGAAAGAGCACGGACTTCTGTCTGTGATTTCGTGACTAAATGGGATCGCCCATTTTTCTAAGCGGAAAGCTAAGGGCTTAAACGTAAACGCAACCATTTATAAAGGGGCAGACATTTAATAGAACACCTTCATAGAGTAAAAAAACTCTTAGCTGCGTAACACACGAGGCGAGTATACTTTAAGGAAGCCAATATGAATGATTACTGTCAAAATATTCGAAACTAACTTTTCGGCCGTTGCAGTCGCCATTCTGGCTTCCGATGTCAACACTGGATCGTTGAGGCTTGACTCAGCACTTTGTTTTAATTTATTCAGAACATTGACCACTTCATTATCCAATAGCGATGGAAGACGCGTGTTGACTTCCTTGCGAAGCTTCTCCAAACCGGCATCTAGGTCAGTCTCAGAGCAAGCGTACTAAAGAAAGTTGAGTGGGAAGCGACGTAAGATTCAATAGAAATCTGACTACTGGTTAGTACTCAGGCTTTTGCTGAAGAGTATCATGGTCCCAAAGGAAGCTTCGATAGTTTCCAAGCCATGAGATTGGACTGGTACCATAAAACAGAATTGGCATGTCCTAGAAAAGCAAATTAGTGCATATTTCGTTCCAACTGGTGGTGTTCATTGATGGTTGGCTTCCTAAAGAACACCAAGCGTGGACTGAACCAAAATAAACGTGCACGCAAGCTAGGTCACCGGAGTTAGGAGTCTGAACTTTGAATCCACTTGTCAGGCGATCGACTAATGATACTTCCATCTGATCGTCCCTAAACAGCACGAAATGCGTCGCAGATGGCAGTCGGAAAGAATTTCCAGTGCTGAAGAAATTTCAGCTACTTATTCGTAAATAAGTAGGGAAAATCGAGGGAGAAATAAAAGCTAATTCATCAGCGTGTCTGAATTCACCTATCGTTTATGATAATCGCCCTCAACCGAAAGATGCATACAATTCGACCAGGGCGGCCCGCTTATGCACTGATTAATGTCACAGAGCATCCTGCTGATCATCCAGCGACTAACAATTACGGATTTTGGAATCAAGTCCGTGGCTCGCAGATTTCCATTTTCGTTCTATTTTATATCCTTAGACGGATCGTTAAGCAGCATAGAAAAGACTTGCTCTTGGGGCTTCGACAATGGGAAGCTGTATGAAAGAGATCATACTCCATTTTGGCCTGCTTTTCTGCCCAGATAAACCACTCGGAACGGGGGATTGTTCCCAGTTCATGACTAGATTTACCTTCAGTCCTAGAAGGAATGCACCATACAAAAAAGTAAAACGAAAAGTAGCAAAGCCGTAGACTTGAAAGCGTTCAAGTTGCCCAGATTGTCATTGACAATCACGGCAGTCCACCAATATGCAATTTGGTTCTTCCGGTCTTTTTCACTAACAATGACAACAGTGTGTGATTAACACGTCTCGTTTTGGGCTTAATCCATATAAAATTACTACGAATGCATACGTCTGTCTGACCGGAAGTCGGGCACCCAAGCGGATATCAAAACAACACTCGGTTACCGAACACCGGATGATGGAGTGTGGTTGTCATGTTGGATGGATTAACTGAAGAGGGTGGGTGACTCATGGTCTCAAGCTATGGAGCTCATCATTTGGTTACACTTATTCCAGTTTGGTAAGAAAAACCTCAGGTCTGATATAAATTTATTATTGTAAAAAAACCGAATCCGGCAAGAGACGTTCTTTTGAAGACAGGCCACAATAGCGCTCTAGTGTTTGACCCAACCGAAAAGATGCCATCCAGCCAGGGTTAACAAAGAAGGGGTGAAAAGTCACTAGAAACGAGTGTCCATCTATATAGAGTTCAAATCCCTGAACGGTCAAGGATATGCTCTATTAAGAGCGAAACTCGAGTCCATTGTTTCCCCCTTTGGTGTGGACTCAGCAGAATAATTACGCCAGGACAGGAGGACCACCGTTCAAACGAGAGTGGTGTGAATATGAACAATATATATCCCGCAAAACCCCACAACAGAAACCAAAAAATTGCCCAGTGGGTTTCAAGCGTCTGTGACGCTACCTGACTGGGAAGTCCTGACTGGCGGGTCAATCGATCGCCACAACGAGGACAGTTACTGGGTCGTCGTTCGGTGATGACTCGGGCACACCAGTCACATCGCTCAGGCGTGAATACGTTCGCCTGTTCAGACGTGAAAATTCAGATGCGTCCAACGTGCGCTGGTGGAGTAGTGGTAACACGCTCGCCTCGCATGTCAGATGTCCGGAGTTTAAATCCCGGCACCGATACGCACTGTTGATGAGCTCTAATAAGAGCGAAACTCGAGTCCATTGTTTCCCCCTTTGGTGTGGACTCACCAGAATAATTACGTCAGGACAGGAGGATGACTGTTCACACGGGAGTGATGTGAAATTGAAAACACATCAAAAGCAGAGCATAACATGCCATGACTTAAAAATCACCGCTAAGCAGCGAGCGAACTGGACGCCGCGTTAGCAACTCCATTGATGTTATAAAGTTTCAAATAAGTCATATAAATGTACGGACAAGGACGCGAAGCACACACACAGCAGGTAAGAGACGTATTCTGAAACGATGGCGAAAATTTTAGCAACCTGTTACCAAGTTCCTTGAACAGGTGGACAGCTAGGAAAAAAACAAATGCACTATAACTGTCAAAACGAGCTGTTGCTTTTTCTGTATCGACGACCGATGCAGCGACGGTATTTCACTTCACGTCATCTTTCACTGAGAGAAAAACAGCTGGTTTACAAGGCATATCAAATGGACATACAATTTGCAATTTCAGGTAGCGAAACGCTTCAGAAATACACCACTTTTATGCGTTCAAAGTAGGACTGTAATCGAACCGCATAGGAGCAACGAATTTCACAACTGGAGAAATATAAGACCCATTGAATTACTGTAACTCATGTTTATTCTGAAGTGTCACACGAAGATTGAATTTGTCTTTGAAAATTCTCCGGGCATGGCATACTTGCAACAGAGTGAACACATTAGCCCTCCTACTAATCGAAACTACTGAAAGCTTTACAGAGCTGGCCTAATCAACAGTCGGTCGATAAACGTGCCATTCCCTCCACTTTTAGATGCAGTTGAGCAAAGAGACAATTCCTCGACTGAGCTCTGAAGTCTTCCTTGTTTTAAAAGACCACAGGTTGTCAAGTGAACGTCGAGCACGCGTACGCAGGACGTGTGTGACAGTGCCCTATTATTCGAAACTTCTTTGGAAGAAAGGACGTATTGGAAGCGTTGACTTGGACTCTGGTTAGTTTGTGTTGTGGACCACAGTTTTCTTAATGCCTTCTTAATACCATGAATTCGAGTCTGGATAGCCGCTTGGATTGCTTATAAAGCTCACGTGGAAAGTTCTAGTTGGCCCAAAAAGTGATACTGTCAAGGGCAAGTGAAGAACAACCAATTAAATCAGTCTCAATGAAAATAGTTATTCCATTGGCAGTTGTACAGTCCAGTTACTTTCGGAGCTGGTTCTCCGAATAGTTTGTAAATATCTTGCTGTTCGTGCTCAAAATACTCGTCTTGCAATACTGCTTTAGTCTATTTTTGTTATCCGGTCTATTCACCTTGGAATAGACACATTTTTGTGTTATTCCCTTGAATATTCAGCTGGACATAGCTAAGCGGTTAGCGGTCGAGGCCAGTGATCAGAAAATCCATGATTCTAGCCCACTCTTGGACTTACAGTTGCTAATTTCTAGGATTCGGCAGCATGACACTGTCTTATCCATCGTGTGTCCTTCGGATTGAAGGGTACCTACGCAATAAGTGCATGTCACAACTGAACTGCCCTGTCGGTTCCGGGAAGGAGACCTTTTAGTCGCATGAGAAAAACGTACTGATTTAGTCACAACTTCATCCATGTCTTTACGGACTTTGTCCACTTCCTGAGCGAGTCCCTCAACGGTTTTCGTAAGTTGGCCGGAGTCGACAACGGATGTCGTAGCTACAAATGAAAGAAAAAAGGTTTAAAACGAAGTCGTGAGATGCATATGAAAAAACGCAGAAAGACACGAGTGTGTAGGCAGCCAGAAGAATTGCGTGTCTCTGTGAAACAGTTATGAACTTGGGGACCCTCATAGCTTTCTGTTTCCACATAACTCAAACTCCACGAACTCTAAGTAACTTCCTTGGATTTTTCCGAGGTAAGAGTTCAGGAAACGTAATCAAGTGACTGCGACGGTTTCATTAAGACCACATGGATCGTTGATCAATTGATTGCTGATTGGAAACGCTCATTTGGCTTTGCGAATGCCTTGTCCGATCACTACAGAGTGCTGTATTGCTCAAACAGGAACTGTTGATAGCAACAGTATAGGTGTGCTTAACTAATTTCAAAGCTGATTGGCTTTATAAAACAGACGCAGTCTAAATAGCACAGAAGTTTCCACTGAAACAGTTGAACTAACCAATGGATGGCACGAAGGGTGGAATAAAAAGATTCAGTATCACTGCTCAGCCATGACTTGTTGCGTTCCGAGGTTGTCTTTCATTTAGCGGTTTTTATTTCTTGCACAGGATACGACGAACACTCACTGGGATAGTATGTTTGTCTTTTTTGTGCTTGGATAACTGTTCAACATTACACAACTTCCTAAATCTTCCTACTTACCTAAATACTACAGTGGAGAGTTTTATCCTCATCTGGAAGGGAATGTTTCAAGTTACCCACTTATCAAGAGAACTAGCACGAGTCTTTCAGTGTGTGTGTCTTTTCGATTTCTTGGTGAGCCATCGCTTATAATGTCAGATCTCTACTGCTTACAAAATTTGCTACAGCGCCTTCAGTCAATGCGATGCGATGCAATATGTCCGTCCCGTAGGCCTTCTACTACGAACGTGGCCACTCGTGTTTCAACCGGTCGCTAGTCCAGCTTGTGTCAACAAATCGTTAAGTCACGTGACTGTTTTGTTGGAGTGATTTTCTCTATTGAATGATGCCCTCTGATTCCCACCAGAAATGTATAAAAAACTCTCGGGGTTTCGGAAGGCGCAATCGGAACTATAATGCCAAATGGATGTTTTTCCTGAAGGACAATAAGGATAATTGAATTTTCGCCGAAAGAGGTGCAACAGGGTATGCAGGAATCTGGGAACCCGACCACTTCTGAATGAGTTGAAACGAGGTTTTATTTCAGTCAAAGAAAACGACCGTACTCGGGGATCGTAAAGTAACTGATGCATGACCTGGAGTAGATTGTTCACTGTTATCGGCAACTAATCCTCTAAAATGTTGGACACACTTTACCATGTTGTGTACGTGGTCTTCACAAGTTCAGATGCAGTGATGTAATTTGTTTTCTTGCCTAGTGAACAACTTGGTATATTTTACCGAGCTTTCCTTTACGAACAATGTTACTTCATGAACTCCACCTTCCATAAATACTTCGTCTGAAAGAACACAAAGGCTCACTGTTTCCATACTGCAAAATTACCTTTTATTGTTATTGCTCCTTGACTAAATACGTACAACCTCTACAAGCTTCGCTTATTTGACGAGGATTCTGCCTACTGAGCTGTTCTACATTCTACAGTTCCTGATGAACCGGTTGTTACCGGAACATTTACTGATTCAGGGATTCACTCCCAAGAACATTAGTCCTGATTGATCATCCACCGATATTTCTTATAACGAGTGAACTGTTAAATCAACCCAGCTGTGAAAAACGACCGTTAGGTATGCAGTTCAGCGCCAGGCAGCCAGAAACCAGTAACCGAGTGGTGTCGCAAATGATCTCTGTAGACCTACCCGTTGAGTGCCAATGACGACGAAATTTATTTCTTGCGGGGCTGAATACGCTTTTCCAAGAAGCATGATATTCTCCCGGTGTCTAGGTAACGTTCAGCGAGGTAAAAAATATGTATTCCCTTAAGGTGCGTGTGCTAGTTATGTGATCCTTACAAGACTGCAAAACACCGGAATTTGCTTAACTTCAAATCCGGTCACGTTCATGTTGATCTTAGCTAACATTTTAACTTCAGACGAATGACTGGTTTGCTTGTTTGCGAGGGGGTCACCCAGTCTACTTTGCAAAGTGTGTCTGTCCAACATAAATGCTACTTGACAAGGTAAGAGAAATAGTAGAGAAGGAAAGAGTAACAAATAAGGTGAAATTCGCTTGCAGTCAGGTCCATGAATATGAAGAGTAACTATCTACTAACATCTACTCAGTAGCTTAGATTTACGAGCGAGAAAAAAGTAAGGAACAGCAGAATTACCTCCGATTTGAAGGACATCACGATAGAGAGAAACAATGGTTTCATTGAGCTTCTTCATTTCAGCGTAGAGATCTTTATCATCAGGCGAAATTTGAACACCGGGCTTTGAGTCAGGACGTAATGGACCAAATACGGACTCGAGCATCCCCCACAGTTTCGAGACGCGTGCTTGAACCAGATTGTAGCATGCTGGACATGGCAGACAGCCCACTTCTAGATTGTAGTGGTTTTCCTGCAAGTAGATTAGCAATTTTTCATGAACTCGGGCAGAATAACGTAGGGCGAGTTTGAAATGAGGCAACTGATTCTAGTCGGAAAACCCCGCGGAATTCATTCTATTGGTTGAGGCTTGTTGGAGGTTCGGATGCACCCAGGGTGAGCAAAGACTTGAATATCGATCGGTCCCCTTGCAATATTCAGTATTCTTTCCTTCTGCGACTAATTACGTTGGTAAATATGAGGGGAATGACGCCAAGACTAGTAAACTAAACTGAATAATGACATCAAGACAGAACGAGGACTACTTAGACAACTCAAAACCAAATACAACACTGGAGACTTTTTGGTTGGAAATTTAGGGAAGCTTCATGCAAACCCACTCTCTCTGCAGCCTTATAGTTCGCTTGGCTAGCATGCGTAAGTCACAATATCAAACAAGTGCGCAACAGCGCTTTAACCTTAAATGAATCTTATCTTTTAATACAATTCCATAAACTACCCAAGGCTTTGTTTAGTAAGAATCCGATAAATTTTTCTGAGTGAAGTGCAAAAGGATGGATATGACTCACCTGACATTGATCACACTTCTTCCCAACCGCAAACGGTTTGCATTTGCACTGACCAGTCTTGTCGCACTGGCGGTCCTCAGCACCATACGGATGACAGTTGCAAGCCATACAACCATGAGTACTGGTTAGATTGAAGTAGCCAGGTAGACACTGATCACACTGGCGTCCGGTTACGTAAGGCCGGCAAGAGCAGCTACCTGTGTGGTCATCACAAGCTTCACCAATGGCTCCGATTGAGTTGCAGTCACATGGTTTGCAACCCTGATATGTAAACAGATAGTAGAAATACTTCACATATCCCCGAAACTACACCTGGCTGGTTATTGCACGTAGTACAATCTTTAGATAAGTTAACTTAGGCAGTTCTCAGCCTCTTTAGCTTCTACCCACTTGACTTGACAGTGTTGTCTGTTGTACACCATAGAGTGAAGGGGCTTCCTATCCCTTTTCCTAGGAAGATACTGAGGAACCGGACATTAAAAAGTTGAATATGTTCTGGGGAACCTCATAGATGGGAACTGTACTCATCTGTACGCCTTCTATAAGTGAGCTAAAGATCCGTACGAGAGAGCGTGTATAAAGCGGATCATTAAGCCTAAATTCCCACACAACCACAGCGGAGATTTTGAGACGGAAAGGCCTGTTAAAGCCAGTCTTATGACCAAACCCTTAGAAATGCTATTATGTTGATTTTCACGCTGTCCGATAAGCTGTCATTTGAAGTCAGCTAAAGCTTTGCGGCATTTTCAAATGCTTTATGACAGACTGGTAAATTCACGCAAAAATTTAGCTGTCTAAAAAAATTGCACGTTTGGTTTGGCATTTATTCTGGAATACTTGGTCTGGTTCTTTTTATCAGACTATCGTACTCAAGTGCAATCTACCTGACGTTCAACAAACTAGCTGTGTGGTGCAAAAATTAAACGATGGGCTGATGACCAGTGTTGTGTTGTTTACCTCGCCGGTACGGAATCCGTAGAAGCCAGGATAGCATTTGTCACACCGAAGTCCACCAACACCAGGCTTGCAAGGACACTGACCAGTCTCTGGATTGCACACTCCAATCCCACTTTGGCCGTAGCTTGCAAGTGTGCCGACTGGATTGCAATGACAAGGACTACAGCCACGTGCGGGCACCAATGCTTCTCCGGTCTCCGTGCCTGGTTTGAAATTACGTCGGTAGCCTGGAAGACACTTTTCACAGTGTTTGCCAGTTGTTCCAAATATGCATTTAAGACATTCGCCTGTAATTCTGTGGAAAGGAAATCGAAAGGGGATACGTCAAGTCAGGCAATATTTTCTACCGGTTTAGTGGAGTTTACAGTTTATGCGCAATTGATAGGTGGCCGGAGTAAAACATAAGAATGCCAAACGGACAATATTGGGACAATCTGGCAAACTACTGATAGTTTAGTACAGCCGAATGAATCTCAGCTCGTTTGCCGTTTCACCTTGAAAACCGGATGTTCGTCACACAGTCACTGAAGATCTGGCATGGACCAACGGGAAGTGTAGAAAGATATTAGGCTGGCCAGTCGGATGACGGTTCCATGGAAAAGTACACTGTGAAACACATTAATGTTTTCGGGACCGTTGAGCGACTAGGTCGATCGATTCGTGTCACACGACGAAGGTAGACTCAGTGCTCATACGAATCGTTTTTGACAACACAGTCCCGGGTTTCGCAAACTTATTCCGACTGCTTCGGCTGTGGTCAAGGCTTATCGTTGGATCGATACTGGCAGTCGACTGGGTACCTCTTAGATGAAATGAGAGGGCTCTTTCGGATTGATCATGTGATCGATGGTAATTGTGTGGGACGCGACCGAGCCTTTGGCTGAAACGTGTTTTGGCAAGAGAGATGCTCACGTATTCTGTTGGTGAGTTGCCGTGTCGTGCGCCGAACATATCCCGGTGATCAACAGCATGAGGAATAATGCACATAATCCATATTTCATAAAAGTCGACTCATATGCAGAAACCGAAGGGCAAAATATCAGAAGCAGCGCACGAAAGATACTAACTGCTTGCTAACTTTAGACGCTTCGATGAAGTGTGTGAGAGATCGACAGCACGCTCAGTAGGTGACACCGTCAGAACCCATGCCAACCTGTTGTCTGTGACAGCTTTGCGTCGATACCATTTGGGTTGTAACGTTACGAGACACCAGCAAGCATCAAGGTTACAAGCACTTAAATAAAAGATCGGAAGCGCCACTAAAACCCGTAGTATTCGAAATCCAGATAAAAAATGTATTTGATTCATCCACAAGAACCGGATGGTTTCCGACCCTTTGTGTAGGCTCATTCAAATGGAGGCGTATATCCGATAAGTTTGTCGGTGTAGTAGTGAATAAATGCTAACTCGGAGAATATCACCCATTATTCGTTCCAAAATATCGTAATTGAACCGAAATGGCTGACCAATTTCCTTGCAAGGCTTGAACTACATTGCACTTATGTCAACCGGCACATTGACGACAGCAGCCGTCACATCACATATTTCTTCATGTGAGAATGCGGATGGTGGACTGTGTATAACCTGAGGCTATTTAACAACCTCATTTCTGGGATAAAATCGATGAGACCTTAACAAGCAAGTTGTGCGTATTCATACTAGGCGATATTATCATTCACTTTTCAGCCACTGAGATCAACAAATTCGTTGGATTCAAGTTAGAACAACGTGAAGACAATTTGACATGGTTCGTTAAGTACTTATATAGTATGAAGCAGTCTCGAAAATTTACCCATCACAGTTGCCGAATTCCCGGGGATCCACATTACCCGAACAGTCACAAGGTTTACAGGGAATCCCTTTTGATGGGTCTCCGTAGTAGTTTTCAGCGCACCGTTCGCATCGGACACCTGACAATATAGGTATAATGGAAGAAATAAACGATGAAGCATCGGAATACTGCATTTGGTGGTGTGTCGCAATACTGAGAGTTCGGGTGTGTTTATCAATGTTTGATCGGGTGGTTGTTGGTCTAGTCACCGAACCTGGCCTGCAAAGTTTTTGTCACTATTCGGACGCAGCAGCTTGGCGGACAGGTCAACAAGCACCTGATCAACTACTGAAGCTGTAATTTCCCAGCTAAAACATCATGAAGCGGTGATTTGTTAGACGAAACCCAAATTTTTTGAGACATGAAAATACCATGTGATGCGTTCTACTGACCGCTTTTACTTCGAGGTGCTGTACGGGGTGTTTTTTATGATTCAACTGAAAACTTCAACCCTTCTTACGCCGACCGCATGTTGGGACCATTTTACGTACAACCTAGCCAGTTCTCTGGAACTGGCTGCAATGGACCAACTGCGGGTACTTACATTGGTGCTAGACAATAACCTAAATAAACGCCGACTTGCGTGATTACCCCAGCTTGCGCCCAAACACTGTTCATGTTGAGTTGGTTGCTCCTTCGATCGGTTAGTTAATACACGTGTCATTAGTCGTCCATGATTGGACAAGTAGTCACAGCAGACGATTGAACTACTTTCACATGATTGGTTGGTTTTCCTATTGGCTTGTATCACGCTTCTGCATCCTCATATGTGTCCAGACGTCCCAGATTTGTGCGTTTTGGCCCCGCCCTAGGGGATTCTGCAGTCAGCAGCAGACAGCGTCGCAACAACCGGAAATCCAGTAAAACACCTTGGGGCTAGAAACGAAGGTAGCTATTCGCTCACTTAGCAGGTGTCTGCATCCTGGTTATTCGTGCCGTTCCTTAAGATCCCAAGGATATCCATAGGTGAACCTCAGTTATTCATTTGACAGTACTCAACTGCGTTAGAATGATGGCTTTGTTGGTAATGTGAGAATATTTGGAAATTTTAGTGAATATTTCGTCCTATAAGTGAAGCTAACCTATCCTGAAAATCTGAGAAGCACTGTGCAGCTGTTTTAGCCTTATTGGGAATCATCAACACTGCGTATCTCGCGAAACCCCAAGGAGTCAAACCGGCGACCTCGCGGCTAGTAGTTTAAGCACTTTACTATTTGACCACGAGCGGCTGATCAACAGTGGGATTAGCTCGCACTTAGACAGGATATAGCGCAGCCCATCCTTAGATCACGGGATCCACATCAAGTGGCCACATGTATTGACTGGCTCCTCGAGTGACAAATTTCCTGAAAGATGTTCTACTCGTGGCCAAACGGTTGTCTTCAAACTACTAGCCATGAGGTCGCGGGTTCGGGGCTCGCTGGAGTTTCTTGAGATGTGCAATGCTGATGATTCCCAATAAGAATGGAACTGCTTTACAGTGCTTTTGGGCTTCCAGCACAGATTGGCTTTATTTACAGAGCGAGATTTCCATTAAAATTCCCACGTCCCCTCACACTACCATTGCAGTTTCTGTTCACTCGGTGGTTAAACCTCGGAGACAGAAATAGGACGTGACATTGGCTGTTTCGCGACAGCAGCTCATTTTTTATAGCCAAGTAAACAGTGTTAATAACCTAGTAGATAGATTCCTTGACTTTACGAGTCCATTGTCCTTTGGTGGGCGCAGTGGGAGTTACTGGTGATTCCGTGTGGAGTTCGGACTATTTGCATAACTTCAAGGTGCGCTTATCGCGGAACATCCTCATCAACTTTGTGTTCTTTTTATGGGCCAACGGAAGGCGTGCAGCCAGCCCTGTTGACTCTTGTGCACGAATTAAGTTTGGGTTCGATTCTAATCAGGCTTTCAGTTACACTCCATATATTATAGGTTTGAAGTGCATATCGCACCTTGGAGCACCGTTATTCTAGTTTACTCAATGTCAGTTACCTTCCCAGGGGGCCCTATCGTAAAAGAGCTGTTTCTGCGCGCTCAGTATCGATTAGCGGACATCCTGGAATAATTCGACTCCATGGGCAAAGGAAGGTGGGTGGAAACGTTCCAAGATAAAGTAGATAATAGAGCAGGAAGCAGACAGTCTTAGCTGAATCTCCAGATTCTTCCTACCGGGATTATATAGACAGTTCTTACCTGCTCAGAATGAGCAGGAAAAAGGAAGCATGGAAAGTTTCGGGAAATCAGGCAGGGTTCTTTCATGCATGACAGCACTCATACAAACTTCTGAGCCCCGACTAAGTTACAGCATGAATATACCGCTGGTAAAATTCAATACAGCCATTCTATACACTGACCTGCTCGATTATCCGGACAGTCTGTACAGACTACCTTTATGGTTTGGTCAGGCCAATGTACTTGTTCACACTTTGTTCCGCTCGGGCACGGACAAGGTTTGCAGGCGTCAGCCGAACCAATGGGTGCGAACGCATTGCCGTAGTACCCGTCAGCACATCGATCGCAAAACAACCCTCCTGTATTGTCCTGACATTCACACTGACCTGTCGTAGAAAAGAAATAATAAAAAGTCGGTAAATCCATACATACAATTTACCTCGAGGTCGGAAAACACTGACAAATATGGCTGGAGTAAATTAATGAAGTGAGGGAAGCTGTTTGGATAGATAGGTATACCAATTACTCAAAGCATACCAAAGGAAAACACGCTTAGCCTCAAAATACGCTATATGTTCGTTTGATCATTCATGAGAGCTGTATTCGCTAGATGCTCTTTACACAGAAGTTCTGCCTACTTCCCACTTGTTGCGTCAGAAATTATCATCTTACTGAAGGTTCGATAGCCCGCGACCACTGATCTCACTGACCACACTGAGGGAGTTTCACCGGTGGAATATTTTGTATCGCAAGTTTGCTTGCTCTGATGCTGTGAAGCCAATGGGCTATGGCGCCATGAAATTAATATACGTTAGTTACTGCTATCTTTCTAGTAGTCAAGATTCAAGCACACAGGTGAAGTCTGTAGTTAACCGTGAGAAGGGGCGGTTTGGCAAAGGCTGAGCGTTCGGATCTGGACATCGAACTTAGCAAGGAGAACTGAACTGGCGGGTGGCCATGAAAACAGTCGTACCACTTTATTGTTTGTATTGTTTATACTGTGTAGTTTGTTTCGACCGGGACGCCACGTCACATAAACACCGGATGTGAAACATTCGGTATCAAGTTGACCTGAACATGCAGCTGGCGTGGATATGGTGTGCAGACTGCTTAAGGTCGATAGCAATGAGGACCGGTATCCAAAATCTTCCTTGACAAGAATAATAAAACAAACGGATAATGGCTAGCCCTGGTTCTGAGGTCAGTTTAGAACACCGGCTCCGAACTTCTTTAAGTCCGAATGGTTATGAAGAGCAGTTAGTTGTACAGTGTATACGGTTACTGGCTTACCGGTCTCAGGATGGCATACAGTAGAATGATTGTTACATGTGCAAGCGACACAGCGATCCGTGGGCAGACCATCAGGTGGATCGCGGCGGTAACCAAATGCACAACTTTCGCACGAGGTGCCTGTATATTGTGGAGGACACTTGCAAACTTCGTAGCGGGGGTCCTTTTGTGGCTCACTCCATCCTACAGGGGAAGAAGGGTGTTGTGAAAACGTAAGGCGTATTTATATGGTGACGGAACACACTGTTCATAAGGTTGCCGAAAAGTCTTTGACAACCCACAGCCGTTTTTACTCTTCTTGGGGTTCATCACGTAGGAGCAGTCCTCGAGTTCCAGTCAATCTTATGTTCCACTTGAACACCAAACTGTACGCAAACAGTATATTCACTTCCGAATTGCTTAGTTTATATTATCCTGAAAAAGAAAGCTTCACTATGAAACAAACTCAGAGAACGAAGTTCACCACACACATAGCATGACTATGAATTTTATAGTTTAAGTCACAACGGCTAAACTGTTGCTTTTTGCAAAGTGCTGCTGAGTGTTTCTGCGGGAGAGCCATAGGTTCACGCTACATGTTTTGAAAAGAGCAATTCATCCAACATGGACCACCAGTTGGACCCGGTCGTGGTAGACGTTCATAAGGAAAGGTTTCAATTCAGAGAACCCAAAAGCTGCCTCTTCAGTAGAGGTCAGGCACATAGCCCGTTTGCTGGCTCTAAGAAGCGCACTTTGATGGTTAACGGATTGTCACCCCAGATGACATCAACCGTACTTACTTCGTGATGGGCACTAATCGCAGGATGCTGCCCACATGCGTATCTTTCACACAAGTTCAACAATTTGAGTATGGACACTGTGATAACCTTTCCAATAACGTGACACGAGTCTGCTGCTCTAATCTTTCGCTGCGTCATACATTTCTGACCATCTGATTGGCTAAAATCAGGCACCAGAGTTGGCTATCGACCAATCAACTTAGATTTTTATAAAACTTAGGGAAATTCTAAGGCGTGAGGATGAACATTCACCTCGCAGTGGTTTTTAATGCACAATAAATGTCACATCCGGTGAAACTAACCGAACTTCGAAACAGTGTGATTAAGACAAATACACTCATTTGAATATCAGTTTGATTTTCACGACAGACTCAACTTAATCCCAATTGATTCTCTCTTATATGATGTTCCTCTTCAACTGAATGTCCTGCATCAGGCCGCCTCATGTTCCATTTGGTACGATCTTCGAGATATCGCAATACAGTGTGTAACTCTCCGATGAAGAGTTTTCAGCAACCTTATGAGTAGTGTGTGTTTAGTCTATATAATGTAATTAACGGATTACTTACAGACTTGAAGGTACCGTCTCGAAAGTACCTGGGAGTTTCATACTACTGATTATGCACACATGAACAAAACGAGTGCATAGTTATTCCGGGCTATTCAGTATAGACAGAATCCACTTGCAGCGTGCTATATCGATCAAGTAATCAATAGCTCCTCATCATTTACCAAATCTGACTAATCTAATCAGAAAGGGAGAAATTTCACAAGACGCATAAGCCTTTCATTCAAGAATTCGTATTTCGTGGGACCAGTGAACATCGGACCAAATGAAGTGAACGGCCTGGCTGAAGGACGAGTGTACCTGTCCTGTCTGAGGGTCTCTCAACAACTTTGCCGATCAGCCACTCAGATTTCAACTACTGACCCGAAAGTCGAGAGTACAGATCATCCTAGAAGTTTATGAGATACGCATTAATGATGTTGCCAATTAATAACTCGGTCCCAATTCCTTGGCTCACTGTAATGTAGCCATCGACTATGGCCTATTAGTGAGTGCAAGAATGTACACAAATGCGGGATTTATATAAAAATATTGATAGCTTAACAGTGCTTATGGGTGGGTGTATGTGTGCGTTCTTCTCCAGCGACATGGAATATATTTGCTGGAATACCACCTAGGTTACCCACCTGTTTCAGGGGTGAGAATTATGAGTTTGGTTGACGAAAAGCCGCAGGTTCCAAAGGACATTGCTTACTAAGTAAATACGAAAAGGCTGAGAATAACTGTGGAGTTCATGAGTTAAGAATCGACTTTGATCGCCATCTTTGTTTTCTCATGAGGCACGAAACAACCCTCGTAAAGAATGACCGACGGCTTTGACCAATCCGTTAACTAAGCCAGTCGAGGCACTTACAGACGAAAGCCGATTTAGTTCCAGTCTATCACAGTGCTAAAATAAGCTTCGTGACGGTACTAATGTGTCGTTTGTAACTTTTGTAGACGTCTCGCTTTTTAGTCAGGTCTGATGACCAAGCTGCAGATAGATAGCATCCACTGTACGATCAGCGTTTACATTTTGATCGGCTAGGATCAGTCCACTTCTTGTGGAAATCGGGAGTTGGCCCGATAGGCATTGAAAATCTGGCTAGGTATTCTGGATATGGACCATCCTGAAGGGTTAGTCTTTCTTGGTGGCAGAATGTACACGTTGAAAGCGGTAACATGTTTGAATAACAGTGACTGACATAGATGAAGTGAATGCCACCATATTTGCCACGTTTTTTTTGCCATATTGACTCATTTTCTGGCAATTTTTGTGGCCTCTGAATGCATCCAATCACAGACAGTCAGGCAATCATTTCAAAAGCATAATAACAGTCTTTGCAACAACCGAAAAGCCAGTTGACTTCAACAATAGGAAACTTGCCCCACACTTACCGGAGGCACAATACTGGCACTGGTTTAAATCTTTGACGCACAAACAAGGCAGGTGACCTTCGCTTGTCCCGTTGCATTCAATACGAACACTTTGTCGGTCTTCCAGAAAGCAAAAAAGGGATATTTTTATTATACAAGAGAGAAAAAAGCAACATCGAGCAGTTTGTCTAGTTGTTTTTGCCTGCATTTACTTGAGCCTCAGAGTATACGGTAGTATGAGATTCCAGACCAGCAAATGTGTTTTATTTGTAGCGTGCTTTACCAATTTGAAGGTCTTTTTTGGCTGAAGAGACGAGCTTACGTGGCCCTTTCACGCTTCCCTTTGAGGTAAGCGCTTTTAACTTTTCGAATTTAGTTTTTGTGGCAAAGAATTCTCCTATTTAGGTGTCGGTCGGAAAAATTCTTAAAATGTGCTATTTCAGTGGCTCCCTGAAATTTGATGTGATCGTTCTGCAAGGTACTTTTTAGCCTCCTCGGTGACAGTAACAGCAACCAGCTCACATTGGGAAGAACGTGTCTCGAGGATGATGGTTGAACTTTTATCCTATACTTTGGTAATCCAAGATATGATATTCAGAATACCAGATATCAACAACTCAGACATTTAGTACATTGCTTATTTTAGCCCGTCAGCTATTTGCTCACTTTTTGTACCTCAGGTTATGTAGATGGCTTTGTCCTTCCTTTATAACTTGACATTTTGGGTGCAAACATTTCGTCACCAGTCGAGGTGACATCATCAGTGCACAGCGAACTGGCAGTGAGTCGTTGTTTGGCGGTGCGTTGATGTGGTTTTGTTGACCTGGGGGCTCTTTGTCTGTGACTGGCCATTCAGATGGTCGATCTTGTTGGTTGGTTAGTTGGCTTAGTTGTCTGACTGGGCTACGCTCGAACGACCTTTACCATTTTTCCACCACGACTGGCACTCAAAGTAAAACAATGGAGCAGCCGGCAACCATGGAAGCCAGTGGACCGAACGGACGAAAACCATTGGGGGCAACGAACAGGGGTCAAGGTCAAGGGTCCTCTCAGCGCGTCGACCAGTCAGAGGATGACCAGAGGGCGCACTAGCCAACCAACCCGATCGATCATCTGAACGTCCAATCACAATCAAAGATCACCCTCCGACTAGCACTACGCTCACCATCTGTTGTTTTGGGAATAAAGTGTTATACTACAACCCACGTGTGTAATCTCTCCGTTTTACAGCGCAGGTCTATATCTTGTTGATACGAAAGTGGTAACCGGTACGACCACACTGTTGGGATTCGTTTTCATGCTTCTGATAACAGCCGTCAGACTGTGCCACTTTGGTTATGCGCGGTTTGCAATGCCTCCATTCGCAAAGATCCAGCATATATCTTACTCGGTATGCGAAAAAACCTAGCCTTGATCATGTTCGCACAGTATTACTGATCTAGACCTCTACATAGCATCACGTATTTCGCCAGGTACCATCAGACGGAAAGTCCTTCATCCACTTTACGTAACAACGGGTAAACTGGCCCAAGGTATTCTCATATCTGAAGGCTTTAGCTATTTGGGTCGTTTTTTGTTGCGGATGAAGTATTTTTTCACCCGTACGGCACGAGTTAAACGTTGGCGGCAGCAGTTGGAAGATTTCGCCCATCTGTGGACTCATCAAGTAGGCATAGTTCCCGGACTTCCTTAGGCTTACTTCTAAGCTGACCACAAAACTACGTCAGTAGAGTTCTACGCTCATTTGCAAGTTAACTAACTAAGCTATAATGGGAGACTCAGCTGAACATCAGTTGAGTGTCTCTCGTTGACCGCATGTGTTTCACAAAGGCCGCATAGTACTTCAACTGGAACACTATTAAGGAAATCAAAGCATTTTTCTCAGTACAGCGCTACTTACGATGTTGACGAAAACTTTTGGACAACCCCTTACTGAACACCGAATGGTACGTATGTGGAATCAAATACTCATGTAGAAACTGAATTGGTGTTACCGGGAGATTTAAGCGAATCTAGCGTTCGTCATATTATTGTAAAGTAGAGATTTCACCGGGTCTGCTGAAGACGTAAATTTTAATTTCAAAGGAACTCTTAATTCCGCAAGGATGTTGCTCTCAATTTTAGGATGAGAAAATGGGTCACTCAGTGATGAAAAAATGTTTAGTCTGACAGCTTCCCTTTGTCCAATAGTTCCTTGTAGGTTGGGACTATTTTTTGTTTGGGGAGTGGCATCATCTCGATGACCTGGATTTGGGAAAAGCATTCACAGAAGCGGCATGACCACTCATAAGTAACAACCTACCAAATTTATGAGACGACTGGTATGATCCCAAGTGGCAGAGTCATACTTCCAGGAGCAAACAGAATTAAAACTTTAGTGGGCTTAGTTTTTGTAAGTGAAGCTGAAAGAAAAATGAGGTAGCAGAGAGGAGTGGGGTTTCCCACTGGTTGTTTCCATGCTTGAAGAAACATGTCCCGTCAGTTTAATACCGGGGCTTACAGGTGTACACTAATGTGCTTAATACTTTTGCACACCACATACTGAATGATGACTTCCAGGAAGACAAACGGGTACCACAAACATCTAGGGAGTGAATGCGTGTTCTGAGATTAATACCAACTCACAATATACGGGGATTTACCTTTCTGAAGACAGGCGAAACAAGGGTGGTAATCCGGTGGGCAGTTGATGATCACCTTGGCTGGATCAACGAGAGCGGCCAGGTCCACGATCTCACCTGAAATCAACAGAATTAGCGTGACAGTTTGTCGTATTAACAACTTAGTTGCCTGAACAATACGGAAGAACTGAATGCATTACACTAGATCAATAATGTCGGTCTTTGAGATCCCTTAAATGATCCTAAGAACATCATTGAAGGGCAATACGGAAAAGTCACGAGGAAGTGCAAATAGAGGTGATAAATCTTTGGCATTGAGCTATCTTCCTCGTATAAAAACCTCCGGAAGCACTTTTGGTCCACAGAAATTGTTGACCCTAAAAGAGGAACTTTCTCGACGGTTGCCACCGGTTTATATATGTGGAGAAGTGCCTCTTAAGAAACATTGGAATGTCAAACTATTGGATTTCACATGGAGACCTCATTTAGTCATTTGGCAAATCTTCCGGTATGCTGCAAGCCTGAAACAGTAGCATTGCCTTGGTCGACTCCTTTGTATGCCAGATGATAGATGCCTCCCGTCGAGCCCTTTTTGCTGAAGTTCGCTTTGACTGGAAGGTAGGCAAAGGAATCAAACTATGGAGTTGAGGTATGGAAATTTTGCAAAACGGTCTTTGCCTTGCTGGTCCATGCGAGGTAAGGTTATAACAGACCGGTTGATTGTTCAAAAGCTGAACTGAGCTAGATCCGACACATGTGCTCGCAGCACTGACGGGCGAAACGTATGCTCACCGTTTTACCGGTTGTGGCCAAACAAACCAGTCTGCAATACCTATTTCCCAAAGCCTGTGCATATGGTTGAGCTGTGATTATTGGCTGACCTCCGTATCCGAACCTGCCTGTCACATCAAACCAAGCGGACGCACTTACAAGTACGTTGCCGTACGTGGTTTGCACTGAGGCGGTGCATAATCGGTTGAACGCTACGTCCCTAGTGTAAACCCGAGGGAACAACACTGGAAATTGTTCTGAGGAGGCAGTTCTCAAATCATCAGACTGCTCAACAGATGACACAAAGTTAAATCGGATGTCTGCGAGCAGCGGTTCGGAGATCCACACACCTGGTTAGTGTAGCACAACGGTGGAAACACAAGCGTTTGAAGCTCAACACTCCGAAATGTCCAGGATCTTATGCTTGGTGGTTACAGATTCCCAAATTAAATACAACCAAAATATAGAAAATAAAAATGAACAAAGTACAGTGTGATGCAGTACAATAAAACTGGACAGTTAGTATCAATTGAAACCCCGAGTAAAGATAGACTAGTCGAGGCTTCGTGTGCAGAACCATCTTGAGCTCTTAGAGATTTCGACGGTGACACTTGTCCCTGCGTAATAATTGAAGTCACATACCTGTATTATAAGAATGTGGATAAATTGGGTGAAAGAGGGAGATTCCCAGAACCAACAACCCAAGAGTGATCATACTGTACTTTCTACCATGCCTTACTTGAAGATAGCACGGCCAAGAAGTACTCGAACATTTCTCAAACTCTGTTGGCCGTCCGGATAAATTATTTACTCAGAACCTCAAAAATGTGTAGCTTCAGCACAGAGCCCAGCAGTTTCACTTTACGGATGGATATTTCGCTCCGAAACGGAATATCCCTTTTGACTTGCTTCCCCGCATAAAATCTACAATTCAACGTCTTGCAAATCCATTCACAAAGAAGTCATAAAGTTTGCCACTCACATTTTCTTCAAACACCACTCATCTACACTAAAACAGGTATGTGTCAAATAAATGGTACATAGGTGAAATATCCTGAGTACTTTATAGATAGTAGAAGGGTCAAGTGATGAAAGTCCTTCATTTTCGCAACCATGGGTTTGAAAATCTTGTTGATACGCTCCACTTTCAGCCTGTCGTGAAATCACGCAATTTAGATCCACCAAAACTCGCTCATACTAGTTCTACGTTAAAATCCATATAAACAAAGGCTTTTACACCTCCCCTTCTAAACCTTAATTTTTACCTGAATGCATCCAAACGAATTCACTCCAAAAACACGACTTACCTGGTTTTCCTGCTGCCTCGGCTACTTTTCCCACGTCCAACTCGCATTCAGATGAGTGACTTGAACACGCGCATGGTTTGCAACCCAGCGGATCATTGGACATTAGACCATAGTGACCCAGTTTACATCTGAAAGCAACAAAATACAAGTCGAATTCAACCAGTACAATTGAAAAACCAACAGAAGCGTCCCTGCTGGTAGTCACCCAACGACTTACTTCTCACACTGTTTTCCGCCAACGTTTTGCTTGCACAAACATTGTCCGGTTTGTGCGTCACATACTGCTCGATTGTCCAATCCACCGACTATGCTGCAGTTACAAGGTCTACGGACAAGAGAAACAAAATACCAGTTACGTTGTTGGTTGAATTGGGAATAAACCATCGGAAACAGGCAAGTAAATAAACCGACGTCAGATGGCTCTACGACCAGTGGGGCACCACTACGCTATGCTTCCAAACGACTTACTGATAATGGCGGTAATGGAACATGGGTGGTCAAATCGGCTAGCTCTGCGGACAATCCAAACACCGCTTCCCAGATGTACAGACCACTGGAGATACGGGGATGATTCGAAGAGATTTCACGCTTTGAGTAATAATAGTTTAAGTAGTTGAACTAAAAGAGTGAGTCAATTTAGATGTTTATTGAAGCCCAATGTTTTGTTTATCTTTTGTGGGCCTCTAGCAGCGGGTAATAGCGAAAACAGACCGGAAGATCAAAGGAACTACTTAGGATATTGGATTATTCATACGGATTCGCTCGAAATAACTCAGTGGTTCAGGTGCGAACTTACTGACAGGTTCGATTCGTGCCTCTGCTTCTCGACTGTTCCTGTCTAGCCTTAGCAACCTGGCAGTATCTCCTAGCCCTCACGCTCCCTTCGGGTGACACGGCAGCTAGTCACCGGAAGGGTATTACAGCAGAACGACTATTTACAAAATGACACAACAGCTGGTGATTAGTTATTATCGGAGCTGGACGCAGATGCTAGGTACTTAGCAATGGTAATCTGGCGGTGAATGTGGTTGCGAAACCCATTCAAACGGCCCCAGCTTGTACTCTATCGGTGTGACTGATACAGTGGGAGTGTGTTCATTGCAAGGACGTTTTTTGTGGGAATAAAACTCATATTAAACCATGCCGGAATGTTCAAAGTCGACGCAGCTTATTTCAACCAGGGTGGCTAAATTCACTTGTAGTTTCTGAGGCTGCTGCCGGTGGAAAAAAGGACACACCTTCTTCCACAGTATCTGGGAGAATGGTCTCCAGGGTTTTTCAAGGCGCCAAAAAAGGGAAGTCATCTGAAGTTTAACCGAAGCTTTCGTTTGGGATATTTTTAAGTTGAATATACAGTAACTGATGTTTCAGTTGAAACGGAATTCAAGATATCCAAGTGCGTTTCAACAAGACTCAGCAGGTCGACGAATATAGTAGAGTCTGGCCCGGAAAATTACACCAGTCATATGCCGTTCTTGATAACCACCTTGTACGAGAGGCTGCGGTAAAACTGCACTCAGAAATTAAGTTTACGTTAGCCGAACTTGGACAGGAACTGTTTTCCGTTGACGCCAAATTTATTTGCAAGTAATTATTCATTACCAAGTGCGCATAATTCGTTTTAAAGTACCAATTGATGTTAGTGGACTTCAGGGTGTAGACCTACCTGCTGGGTACCAACGAAACCGGTAGGGAATGTTAGAGAATTTTCACTGGCCTCATCAGTAGTATCGTGTAAACAAAAGCTTTCGGTTGTACGAATAAAAACTGCGCACGGTAAACTGGTAATGAGGACGAAATCGGAGGATGACAACTTGAGCTGGGAGTACTTGGAGTGACAAGATCAGAACACAAATGTGAAGCAGGAGGCTGTGCCGTGAACCATGCATATCTGTCAAACTGAATGCTAGTTGAGTATACATGCCAGGTCAGGGATCTCGAGATATTTTTCCCATCCGCAGCATCCTTTCATCTGCCTTTGATCGAACCAGGGAAATCACCCTGTTTGCTCTCCAAAGAAAACGGATTTACAATAGGAACACCAAAAAGTTGCGCTAACACATAAAAAACTGATCAACAATTGTGAGTAAGTCAAAGTCAATTTGGGCAAGAAGCCTGGTACCTTTTTCAGATGTTTTAAAGTTTGTTTTCAACGAGTTATGATCTAAAGAACATTGAAACCTTCTTTTAACTCTGGATAAATTCACTATTGTTGTGAAACCTGATTCTGCTAACTAAGTCTTTCGAAATGTCAAAATGAGCAGCTGGATTCTGGTCGTTGAACGTAGGCGCAAAAAGGTCATACGCGTCCTTCCGGTTATGCTCAAGAGGTTACACCACAGCGCAGTTTAAGTGCCTCTTCTGTTTGGGTGTAGGAAGTAACAGATACAACACCCGTGATTCAAGCGTCCGACAACAGTGTGAAACCCGACAGATATGTTGAATTTCGGCATTGCCGAATGCGCTTGGAAATAGTGTTTATCCTCCATCTTGTTCCCAGGGAGCGAGAATAGCAAACCATTTGATTTCCAAGCCGATGTTTTGTCGCACTAGGTAGTAAGGTGGCTAGTTTTCACCACAAAGGCAGTGAAAATCTAGTTTGCCTTGCAGTTGCACGTAAGTGAGCTCGCGATGTAGGTCAGACATGAAGCTGCTTTCCTTTGTTCACTTGAACTCTCGTCCTGCTCAACTATTTGTCAGGCTTGGTCCAAAGGGTAGAGTAAGTGAACAAGACAAGTGACATTGCAGCGGTTTCAGGACTGGCCACTCAGCAACTCTTTCTCAGACATGTCCACGTTAGCTGTACTTGGGCTCTGCTTGCAATTCCCAGGGGCAACCAAACATAGTCTGTTCTGCGGGTTATTATTCAGCGTAATCTGCTTTCCAGGAAGAAACGCTTTATGTTCCTGAACTTGCCCAAGAAAGATTGCACAAAGGTGGACGAAGTTGTTTCCACCTTCGTAATGGTGAATAATCCATTTATTAGTGACTGAATTTGTTTCCAGCTGTGGTTGGCAAACAGTGGCAAATAAGATGAAGCAAATATGACTGGCGTGAGCTGAAGGAGTTAAAAACAAGACCGGATTAGACAGGAATGACGGACTTAGGACCAATTATGCCCGGGCATGTGACTCGAAATCCCTATTGATCACGTGGTGCGTTTTCAAGGTCGTGCTTGAAAGTTACGGGAATGTGGGCGCTAAGTAAAGTTAAACGTTCAATAGAGACTTCATCCTGTCAGTGAAGCCAATCTGTGCTGAAAAACCGAGGAGAACTGTACAGCTGTTTCATCCTTGTTGGGAATAATAAGCAGTGCACATCTCTCAAAGCACAGAGAGTTTCGGACCCGCAACCTTCCGGCAGTGATTGAACACAGCCGTTTGTCCACGAGTGGCTGATCAGCAATGTGATTAGCTCTCACTCAGACAGGATTGGATGACAAGATGATAGCTCTGGTGAACAGTACCAAGTCTCACATCGCCATGAAAGTAAAACGTTTCCTGATAGTTGCGCTTTCATGAGGCTTTTGCATACGCATAGGAGGATGACTTCCGTAACCACATTAAATCTCTAACAGATAACCCGCAAAACTATGGAACACCAAGCAGAACGCGTTGCGTTGTGCCTCGTTGTTTGCTGGATACGCGATTGGGCATATACTGCCCCTTCGTACAAAGGCATAGGACCTTTGATGCTGAACACTACTCTTTTTCGGTTCGCCTGACTGACAAACGGATAGTCAACGAACTGTCTTATATAACAGCTTAAGTCGTATCCACATAGCTCATATTTGAAACGCTGTTGTCCAACACACGTATTAATTTCAACGACAGTTTGGTTAAATTCATGCACTATCTTTATGCTGGTATCCACGTTAAACTTTCTTAGATGTTGTAGCAGGAAAACCTGTTGGTACACCACATACAGTGACCTGTACTTCACTACCGCCTAATGTCCCTTCGAGTAGTGTCACCTAGTGTATCGCCTTGATATTGGAAGACTCAGATGAAGACAAGAGATGTATTGAAAATCAGCGTGTTGAGTATTTTCGACCCATCGATGCCTGCCTAAAACGGTCCATAGGCGGCTTTATAATTGGTTCTAAGTAGTGAGAATATTTTTGAGTTTCACTTATGGGTTTCATCCTACGAGACAAGTTCATCATACGCTCAAAAGCTGAGATCAGCAATATTGTTTTTTGTTTCGCATCAGAAATAATCTCCTGAAGGAGGGTGGGGGCCACACGCTATCAGTAAAACAAAACATATCTTGGTTCTACTAAGTAATTCGGCCAAGGGTTCTCACCGCTTTCGGGTTTCGCGAGTTATCTGTTTAGAACTAAGTTTTTCTAGGAAGCGTGAGACGTCGCAAACTATATGGAACTTACTGCTTCATCCTTGTTTGCTGAGTCTCAGTTAGATGACAGGTGACAGTCTGACAGTCTGAGAATTGTCTCGGGCGGTAACCCAAGAACCCAGATTACACGAAATGGGTACGTTGGGAGGAAGCACCATGGCATTGTCTAATTGTCAGTAAACATATAAAAGATTTGTTTGATGTGCGATAAACTGAACGGTTTATCGATCTAACGAAACCTTACTGTAACCAAATGACCCGTGATTAACTTTCATCATGCACAAATCTGGTAAACAGTCACATTGTTTAGCGTTTAGCGTACGCGCCGACGGTAGAACGGAATGATTTCTTGCGGAGTTTGCACTTGTTGTGTGATCGTTTGTTTGGAACACACGTATATTTCAGACATGGTTTGAAAAAAATCGTTCGACGGAAGGAGTTAACATCCAGTGAAGGGCGACTACTCTTACAAAGATAGGAGAATATTTTCTGGAACTTAGTGTTGAAGTCCACTGAAATTTCCCAAACACTTAGTCAGGCCAAACACAAGTCCCTTACTAGGTCAAGAACGAATGCATCCGGGTTAGGGAACTAGCGTATAGGACGGCTATTTTGGTGTGCTTCTGTTCGTGATTCGACGCCGGGATTGGAACTCATGCTGAGTAATAAAGCTTTGTAATAGGAACCAAGGCAAACAGGGCTTTCAAAGAATGACTGTCCCCTGGAAGGCTGCAAGACTTAATTTGAATGTTTGGAACGCACCGCTGCTACATCAGCGCAGACGCAAGGTCTTGCATGTTAGCAGTACTTAGATAAGTTTCAATTCTGTATTCTGAATAATCTTTTGGGCTTGGACGCATACTCTCGAAGTCTCAAGAATAGTCTTGCTAAAGTACTATATTGCTCTCCATAGAGTTATCCTCCGGGGACAACAAAGTACGACATTGGTGGATTCGGAATTTCGTTCATGCCCGGACCATTCAATCAGGTTTTGTTACCACGTGCCCCGTACGAATGCAGGAGAAACTCGGTACAACTGAGCGTTCATAGCGGAGACGAACAAAGTGGCGAACCTGTCATCAGCCCATTACGAAGGAGTGATTTTGATGTCAAGTGACTGACTGTCAGTATGACACAAAGGACAGGATGATTATTGAATGAATGTAGTCTTTTTATTGATTTTCATTGTACTAGTTGAGTGAAAGGACTGATGGTCCGCGTCAGTCTGAATTTGAAGTTTGTAGCCTGTAACCTTGCAGGAGTATTGAACAAAAGAACATTTACCGAATACGTTTGTTCGCAAATAATAACTTGATGACTACCGAGTTATTTCATGTTGCTTCATCCCCCATCCATTCATTGCCACTCGTACTTGTTTCAGACAACAATTTTGAGTGAGTATCTCAAGCCCAGTCACCCAGCAAACTAAGTCCAATCCAGTGCAGAAGAGATTCCCCTGGATAGTGTCTTAGTATTGCACATTTCATCAACCATTTGATGCTAGGGTCAACTAACCAATCTGAACCAGTGGCACCATCCATTTTAAATGTGACGTTCCCTTTTTTCGACATAAAAAAGCAATTTTGGGAAAGCAGGAATGATCTCTGTTTTTGGCTCCAGTGTTATCTTTTTCCGGAAGGTAATGGAAGAAATAAAGGATGTGCTGATAACACTGTCTTCTTTAGAGGGGTGTTACCCCGTGATGAGGTAGAGTATGGTGAAATATGTATCAGACAGTGCTTTGGAGGATTGCAGTGGTTAGTAAACGAAAATTAGACTGTTAATGCGTAATGATTATTTTTGGGAAGGAATCTCATGGTGAATTATAGAGGGGAAGAGTGAGCAGAAAACGTTGACAATCCGCCCCTGTCCTACAGGGGCCAGATTTATTAGCCAATTGTCAGCTGAAACGAATTTTGTAATCACCGTTGATGCAGCACATGTGAGCTCTTCTTGAGTGAAGTTGGTTTGGATCGGCCTAGTCTGGCATATGATACCTGAACAGCACAATCCGTTGGAATGTAGGTCAATACAAAACGAATACAGTACGAATCACGTAGAGTGAAGTTAGAACGCAGTTCTTATGTGAGGCACACCTCAATAAGCATCCAACTCCTAAAAGTTTCCACAGTTCTGCGTCAAATTGGGGTACATATTCGTGTGTAATGGTTCTGTCTTGCAGTTATACTTCGACGTTTGAAAGGTTGTGCAAGTGCTACTCGTTCTCAATGGCCTAGGTAATCAGGGTCCATCACGTTTCCGCAGTCAACTGACGGTACGTGTGGGATTAAGAACTTCTCGTTAATGAGGCAGTTAGGGATAAGCTTGAATTCATCAGAAAATAACTCGAGTGAATAAAAGTGACCTACAAGCACCCTCCAGCACTGAAACCGTAGTGGTCTTCCAGACATCGATCACAACGCGGACCACCAACCCCTGGTTTGCATCTGCACTGTCCGGTAGTTGCGCAATCTTCCTGACTGTCAACGGTCCCGACGGGATCACAGGAACATGGTTGGCACACGGTTGGATAGACCGGATCGGGGAAGTATCCTGTCCTGCACCGTTCACAGTTGATACCCTCGGTGTTGTTGCCACAACCAATGCACCGACTACCGGATCCGGTCTGGTCATAGAGATTCAAATCGAATTCGCAGAGTTGAGAGTTTCCGTTGCATTTGCAGGCTGCACAGAACAGAAACAACAGTGAGTGAAGATACAGGGGACGATGAGCAGCCCTCACAGTCCTGCCCCTAAAGAAACAAGTCGAGTTTGAGTGACTTATTCCAAGTATCTGGTAGACTGACCTACAGATCGATCGGTTGAGCAAATGATTTCATTGGTTCACGTCCGTTGCCACTTCATTGGCTGGTTACGGGCCGACCAGTCTCCACTACAAATACTCACTCGGTTTTTGTGTTGACGCTTGCACACTAACTGGTGACGGATAAAAAAGAAGTCGACTAGTTATAGAGCATTTCAGGCTGTTGGTTGTTTTCAAGATGAGTTTTGCTACAGAAGAGGGCATAAAACAAACTAATGTTGGTAAATACAAGATCTAAAACAGAATGCACAAGGTGCAGTTTGTCAGCTTACGGCGACAAGGGTTCGGGTTTTCTGGTGTCGCTGGTTGCCATGGCACATCTCGATGGTCCGGTGCACACTGTTCGCAATTATCACCGGCCGTGTGGTGACTAGGCGCGCACACACAAACAAGGCGATCGGGTTGTCCTGGTCCTGTGCTCGGACGACATTCGTTTCCATGACCGTTGCACAGACATCTGGAACGAACAGATGGCTGGTGAATTGAAATTAGGATTGAAAATTATGGTAAAAAGAGCTCCAGTAAAGATTTTGCATTCGGGAATGTCATTGCCAATGACGCCGGTGATAGTTAAAATACATAAGTTGATCTAGGAATAACCTGGCTGGCTCATATTTTCAGAGGAAACTGTCCGTCCACAAGTGACCACGCGAAGGCTTCTGACCTGTATACACTTTTCCGAGGAATTCCTCGCGTCCTGTCGCAAGACACCGTAGTGTTTTAAACTTCACAAAAAGTAAAAAGCAGAAGATCCTTTCTGTGTGCACGGCAAGCTGAAGACACTGTTATTTCAAGGAGGTCAGGCACATTCTGTGATCAGTATTCGAGGGACTTCGCAATGCACGCTGAATGGTCATGGTTCGATCTCTGTCAAATGTGCAGATAAGCAGGGGATGTACATCACACATTCCGTTTTGAACGCCATTAGCGTAATTACCTCTGCAGCTGCACGATAACTGACAGATTGCTTAGATGGCATATCAACTTAAAAAGAACAAATCCTCCAGGTGCGTCCTGGGAACAAACTAAAAATCCAACGAATACACTCATTTGCAAATCAATTTGGTTTTCACGCGAGACTCAGCTGAATCACCAGTTTATGATATTCTTCAAATGAATGCGCTGCACAAAGGCCGCCTCAGGTTTCAGTTCGCACGATATTCGGGGACTGTACCTACCTGATGAGCCCCAAGAAGGGCGAAACCGGTCGTGGGCTGTCGAAGAGTTTTCAGCAACCTTGTGAGTAGTCTCCTCTATGGAAAAACAAAATTCGTTTGGCTTACCAACCATCTTTGAAATACAAACAACCAAACAAACATCTTTCTTTTTTCCATTCATGAGTTCCGGTCCCTTGATGAATCCCAGTAACATGAATGAATGCCATTGAAGCATTCAGGATGATCATGAGTACGTAGGATCCACCTTAAATGAACTCCTTCGTTTTTCAACCGATGCATAATGCACCAATTTGTCCCAAAGAACAGAATTTTGGACAACTCGTGTTAGTAGTATGGCGAAAAACCCGAAAGACCGAATAGTGATCGCTCCACGAGTATATCCAGCGTGCAGACCCATGGCTGATTACGATACGTGATCAGGTCAAATTGTGGAAATATAAGCTATGTGGTTTACTAGAACAGACTAAATAGTTGGATAAATTGTGTTTGTGGCCACGCGGTTCCGCGGTGCACAGTGCACATTTGCGCAATACGGAGGTACTATCCTGATTATTGACGCTTACATGGAAACCTGAATTCGGAAGACATTCTCATATTTTGGATCATACTTCGCCTATATTGACAGTGAATTCATTTCAGCCTGAATTTAATGATCCTTCATATTTTCGTTAGGGATCGCCTTCCCATGAGCAGCACAGTTGTCGCGTACTTGTCAACATAATTCACTTTATAGATGACGGTTTTATCAGCCGGTCGAAGCTAGTTGGCGGAATGAATGCGGAAATCAAAAGCTAATCATTGAATGTCTTTTCCATAAACTGTAGACTTCAAACCTACCTGCCACCGACAGTGAACTTGTCAATAGCGAAATAATACGTGAGCAAGGTGTCTTTTTCCGCCCCACGTTCGTCGCCAAAAGTGTGCATTTTTTTCAGTTCCACTCTGATCTGACTGGCAGTACTCCAGCGCTGAAGGGAGAAATAAAGGAAAACGAGAAGGGATGTAAACCGCCTTAGAAACCAAATGCAGCTACCCTTCGAGAGAAACAACGAAGATGCAGAGAGGTGTTTTGTCCTCTTTGGTTTTTGGCTGGTCTCCATTCGAAGGATAGCAGATTCGACTATTGGTTCTCATGAGAGGTGTCTCCCTTGAAACTTGAGGCAGGTCTACTGCACCAAAAGTTACGCCGGGGAATCTAATCCTAAGATCTACTTATTAGAGACCCTGAAATCAAACCCAACTGTTGTGAACGATTCTACTTTTTAAAAGGCACATCGCCGCTTAACTAGACTTACTTGCAGTTCAGCGTCTTCGAAGAAACGTTCATAGTTTGGCCGGCCATTAATAACGGAGAAGACCAATTCCCCACCGTACAATGGTTGCAGTGTGGAATATTCTTCTTGGCAAATAACCTCGTCCGGTCGGCTGAAGGTCGGTACTGGTTGGTAGGGTATCCCGAAGTAGGTATAACAGTTGCTAGAGAAGTACGCCCAAGGAGTCCAGTCTGACTGATCGTCAAACCGTTTGTAGATCGCCATCGCGTGTGGCCGAGGAGACCGAAATTGTAGATAGACATAGTTCACATGAAATTTCGTTCCTGTTTCAAACGAGAGTATGTAAGACAAACAGAATTAGAGAATGTTAGCCAAGGAGTCAACTTAGTAGCCTTTGTTTCTTCATGAAATTAAACAAAAAGGTAACAGAAAAATTATTGATTTGAACTTTTGGAGTCATTCTAAAGACCGAGTCAACAACGGATAGCACGCGTTATATCAAGCGAAGCTGTTTACTGACTCTTAGCAGTTATACATACTGGTTTATTGAAGGCTCTGGTGTGTTTATGCGCTCAGCTTTGATCAGTCTAAGTGCATCTTTTCCGAAGATACTGCTTGCTAGCAGCCTTCAGGCTACTTAAGCCAGATAAATAAAGCCAGCAACTGTCATACGATAATGACTGGGTGATTGTAGGCAGTTAGACGAAACTTGAGGTGGGATCAACGAGAAATGGGAAAATACGATAGACCATGCAATTACCACGAGTGGAGTCGTCTGTTGGTAACGCACTATTCCTCCCTTTCCCATGGGATCAACTGCTCTCATACGAAAACATCCAATCGGTCCTGTGGCAGTTGGTTTGAATATAACATATCTCAGGGGATTTTCCCCCTAAATCCACTGCAAATGCCCTCGTGATGCAAAAGCCATGATAACAAAGACTAGAATGCGAAATCCGTTTCAATTGATTTTATCACCGATTTGGCATTTGGATAATGAGGTGGAGACAGAATTGTTGTGCCAAAGTGTTTGAAGTCCCACATGATGATTTTCAAGGGTGGGACTCAAACTACCATAGTTTGTACCGTCCAAACCTAATATGTGATCAACTGAGGCTGAACCCTTTCTGGCTCTTCTAATGGTTAATGTCCCCTCTCAGAAGGTACTGGTTACCTAAAGAGATCAAATTTGTTGGATCCACGAGGGTATCCTATAGAGAAAAGGTCAGTTTACTGCTGAGTGTATTCATACAGTTGTTCCCTCTTGACAGACTATCTAAAAGGACCGTTTAGGGACGGTGTGGTTTCAGTCCTACACTCTTGTTAAATATTGTTCATTTATGAAACAAAATTTGAAATAAAAAAAACTGGAACTTAATACTGAGACTGAAATCTAAAAATTACGGGCGGTCTCCCACTGATCGTCCTGCTAGAAAGGATGTAATGCGTATTGGAATGAGAAGACAGTCCGTTAGATTTTATGCCAAATACATATATATGCTGAAAAATTTCCTTTTTTCAATGGTTGTGCGGAATTTTTTCCATTGTTGGAAAGTTCAGATGAAACACCCGTCTGTGTCTGCAGATCAGTGGCTCTTTAAGGGTATGGTTCTAATTTTTAGCAAGCTGACGATGTGTGCCAGTAATGACTTTCTATATAAGGGAATGTTTAATTTATTGCAGGAGTAAGGACAGGACGTCAAAATATTCCTTACCTATGTTCAAATTTTCACCTTCTTTTTATTAACATTTAATGTACTTAGTACATTATTTGTCCTTGTGGTCCATCGGAAATGTGCTGCCAACACGGATCGCCTCCCCTCCAAAAGGAGGCTAACTCGGATGTTAGCCACTAGCAAACTTTGTTTTGGGGTAGGGAAACTGTGGTCTCTGTTTAGAAATTGTATATACGGGAGTTATAACTTTGATGAGAGGTTGGTGGAGAACGGGATTGTGGCACGGAAACAATATCTGAGCGACGCTTGAACAAGTGTCAAACAAGAGATTCAGCTATGATGCAGCTGAGTTTTCCGTTGACTTAATTTGCAAATGGGTGCATTCCGGCAAAAATGTCGAACTAATGCAAAGTCAACCAATTCCTTCCTCAAAATTCCACTGCATTGGGAAACGTGTTCCAAACGCGTATTGTCTCTCCACTTTTCACGCTGCCTCTTTCAAAACATCGAAATCTTTTGCAGAAGATCACGTTGCAACATAAATTTTCAATTGAGATTCCATCCTATCAGTGAAGCTAATCTGTGATGAAAGGTCGAAAAGCACTCTACAACTGTTCGATCCTTATTGGGAATCATCAGCAGTGGGCATCTCACGAAACTACAGAGATCTTTGAAAGATTGTGCGACAGGTTATTGGTCTGTGAAATTTGGCTAATTTTTGATGATCAGACAATCCACTGATTGGTTTGCCATCAGGCAAAAGCGTATTCTTGGCTTTCTTGCCACCAGATACTGCTCAGTTAGGCGGATGGTCAGTTATCTGCCATGCGGTTAAAAGCTGTAGGAATTTCTCAAGGGGACTGTGTGATGGTAACGGATCAATATTTTCCAATTTAATACCGCAAGCTTGTTAAAACCCAGATAAGAGGGCTACAAAATGAACTGGTGGACATTGGGTCATTTCGATTGGCGCCAAGTATATTATGCAAGTTGCTCAACAAAGAGTTTCGCTGTAGATTGTGGGGCCCTGGATAACTTCCTTTTAGATGCTTGGAAGATTTCATGATAAAATAAAAACTAATCCGTAAATTATACCTCGCGAATTGAAACTGTACAACAAACTTTTTTTGGGAAATAGAGCCCCATTATCTTCACCTGATCAACAAGGGTCGAAATGCTCGGTTTCAGACGGATCCACCGAATTTATCAGGCTCTAAGAGTGACCGGATGCAGGTAGAGTAAAACGGGTCTACAGCTGCTGTTTATAGATCTAATTTCCACCGGTTTCCGTCTACCAAAGCAAGCAACAGGTTTTTGTCTTGCTGAATTTCATCAGCTTGTGTATATGAAGATATGTACGTGTTCCTTGCTAGTGAATCGAATGCTGCCATGTCGTATTCCCTGACCCTTTTTTGGAAAAAGTACAGTTTTACGACTAGAAGTTCAGTGGAGTTTCAAGAACTGCCTTTGTCAAGTTTTGTGGTGAGCAGGTACACTGATGTTTACCATTCCTTGGCGGATTTTCAACATTTCCTTCAATCCAACTTCCTTGGTGCACGTAATCCAAGTACAAACTTTTCTCTGCGATAACTACCGCTTACTGCAGTTTTGCTGTTCCCTTTACGACTCGATATCTTTTTACTTCTGAATCAGTTTAGTTTTTATTTGGGACTGAGCAGTTACCCATTTTACGAGTGAACGTCCATTTCCGCCTTTGGGAAATTCAGCTACTGGAATGCACGAAGCTATCCTTGACTTGACAAACCGTGAACTTCTAACTGTTCTGTCTAAAGAGTTTCATTCAGTCGCGAAAACTAAAACACACAATGTATACGCAAGAGTTTGTTGGCGATGAATATCAACGAACAGGTAAAAGAAGTTGAGCTGACGAGAATATCTAGAACCATATTTATTGATGCAGCGACTTTGATGCGTTAGTTCCGAATTCATAAAACTTAGTGCTTCATTGATGGGCAGCATTTAAGGGATTTCGGTTAGTAAAGGGCACGATCTGGTAGTGACACTGTGGTTACTCAACTTCAGTCGATGCAAGCTGGTCGATCAGAACAAACGAGGGTGATCGAGAACATATGCCAGGATGTCAGTCGACCTACACAATCCGGACCAATCAGAAATAACCTACCAGGGTTGTGCTAGAAACGTCTGAACGAAGACAGACGCCTGGCACATAGAAACTCACAGACGTGACATTTCATATCACATTTCACTGGATACTATCAAGGTGTGTAACATCATATTTCATAGCCTAAGAATACAAAGAAGTCATTCATGGAAACCGTCCTAGTACAGCCAGATTGGTCAGGTGCGCCTTTGAACTTCCTATTACGGTTCCTTTCCATCTACTCGATCTTTCATGAGTAGCGAAATCAATCTGCAAAAGTTATTCTGCAAGGCAACTTGCCCATCCTTGGAATATCCTCATCATACAGGAGACTGACACACGTTCTTCCTATTGCATCGTCGATCATGGCTTTGTTCGCCTTATCCTGCATTCTGTTTGCACATTCTATCTGCAAACTGAGACTAAATCATCACTGTGTCGATGTGCATCGCAGCGGTACGTGTAGGTGTGCACCCCAACATTCTCACACAAGACTACATCTCAGTTGGTAATGCCCACCTTTTACTCAGCAGTCCCATTTGTGAGGGGCTGGAACAAGTTTGCCATATATCCAAGGCGGATTCAAGACGACTGGAAAGTTAGGAAACTTTAGAGAGCTGTTATTATGTTGAAAGTTAAAATGAGCGTACAGTTGCATTTTTCGGATCAGAAAATTTGGGACTGAAGCATAGTCTCCGAGTCGAAAAACTTATCAAATCCAGAGAGAGGGCTTCCAAAACCCGAATTTGGAGGCCGTCTGGAGTCACCAGAACATTCAGAAAGTAATCAGGGCAAAAAGCTGGTAACTGGAAGGGAAGGTGAAACGAAATATGTGAAATTTGGTCACATGTCTACCCTTATTCTAAACTATAACCCTAGAAGAAACAAGCAAAGAATTCACCGCTGTGTTTCGTGTGGCACGGCACCGTCCGTAAATCCGATTGGTGGAATCTCCCTACTGTCTACAATGACTCTGTTGTTTGGAGTGATATATAATTGGAGCCATTTGACACCGTGTCTGTTAGGTCGGTGAAGCTATCCAACGAAGATGCTTGTCGTTATGACAACCAATGCACAACTAAGTTACAACCACCGAAACTCTCTCTGAGCTCCAAGGGAGGTCTATAAAATCGATCAATTCTCTGAATTCGGGTCAGTTTCATTTTGCACATAGTTGGAATTGTTCCAATGTTTACAGTTTCCGGGTAGACACGTATCCAGCCGGCGTGCACACCCAGAGCACACAAATGGAATGCACAAGCTAGGGTATACATAACCCGGCAAACAAGCGGGTAGGCACATGGAGCAACCTGAAAACTCCGGCGAACGTCATCTTCAACCGGCACAGATGCCGGCTAACAATACATGTGTCTCTGCTGCAGCATTCTGCCTTGTGTTTGTATGCACCTGCCTGTCGTTTCGTTTCATTGTTTTAGTGGCGCTGTCAAGGTCAGTCGGGTTTTCCGGTTCAGATTGAACGTGAATTCACAGGGTCATTCATTTTATATCCCGCTAACAAACTTGACATGCGTATTTGTATGTGCGACTGTGCTTGCAAGCTTATTAGTTTGTGCCTTTGGGATTAAATATATGATGCATTGAACAGCGAAACGCCCTATGGTCACTTAGTTTATGAATCGGTCGTTTCTAAAAATGGTGAGGTGAAGGTACTACGAACTACAAGTTGTGGAATCAGTTTCAGGAGATTCAACAGTTTCCCAGAAGTGACGAATAAAGAGAACTATCTGCTTTGTTTTGTGGAAGAAATCCATGTGCGTCAGGTAGTCTTGGGTTATGCTGACCACTACATGACCACAGATACAGATAAGTTAAAAACAGCTGTGTGCTTTGAGGTGGTGCCATCAGGAAAGACCTTTTTCAGTTAACCTCGTAGTTTTTTCCAAAAGGGGGGGGGGAACACTTGGCGCAAATTAGGGATTATTTTGAAGGTATATTTTATTGTGAACCATCTATCACAAAAACCGACCTATTCCATTGAGTTATGCGTAGCCTGGCTTCCGTGTGCTTGACCCTTTCATGGTTAGTGGTTGTCTCAAAATCTGTCTAAATACCGGTAGCTCAGATGTGCTTGTTGGCTAGCCAAAAGAGCGGCTGCCACCTGGAAACAGCCCCAAAACGCATTCTTAATACTGTTGCGAGAGGCAGTTTGATCGTAAGCTCACATATAAGAGATGAGTGAACGAACAAGCGGTGAGCCCAGGCATTGCCCACCACTAGCGTTCTCTGCGATTCAGGCTCTCTCGCATACTTTCAACTGTGAGTTTGTTCCGTAAGTGAAGCCAGTCTGTGAAAAAAAGCTGAAAAGCACTGTAAAGCTGTTGTATTCTTATTGGGAATCATCATCTGTGGGCTTTTCACGAAGTCCCAGACAGTCTCGAACTCGCAATATCCAGCTTAGTAGTTACCAGTTCCAAATTTCCCACAAAATTCAACAACCTAGAAGTAGCTGGAAAGCAAGGATAGTTCAAAATGAATGAAACGTCTATCTGAGAAATCTTCACGTGAGGGACCAGACAACATGTGACCATGAACTATGGATTGACGGATAAATGCCGCTACATCCTGTCTAAGTGCGAGTTAATCACATTGCTGATAAGTCGCTCGTGACCGAGCGGTCAAGTGTTCAAACTACTGGCCGGGAATTTGGGGGTTCGAGGCTCCCCGTAGTTTTGTGAGATGCGCACTGTTAGGGATTCCGAAGGAGGATCGAACAGCTCTACGTTGCTTCTCGGTTTTTCACCATAGATTAGCTTAAGTAAAGGGACGAAATCTGAGTTTCAAACGATAACTCTCCATCTGTCACTATTCGTCCACCTATACGGTAGAAAACGTCATCTACTGCCTGCCATCATGCTAAGATAATGGTTATCTTTGACTGCCTGATTTGAGGGCAAAAATTTTCGGCTTATGCTTCAACACTGATATTCTTGGACGGATAATTACACGGACAAAGACAATCAAAATCAATCACGAGAAAATCAATAACTAACTAGCAAAATGGTCAATAAATATAAGCAATCAGTTGGCGTGTCAAGGCACCAGGTGAGATCTTGCGTTATTGCGCTTGATTGTGAGTGTGGTCACATGATTCTGCATTCTGCCCAATGGGGAGTTCCAGAAAGATGGCAGAATGGTGAACTTGGGAGAGGATGAAACGCACAATGTTATTCTTAGTTAATCAAGCATTTCTCCCCTCATGCAGCTCTTTTGAAGATGCCCGCAGTAATAATTGACGTTTTTCACCTGCGGTGGTCGGTGGTATACCACACCATTTTAGCCCGAAACTCAGGAGGACGGCGTGCGTAAACTGACGCTGAAGTGATTCTGATCCCTAAAATGCTTTGAAGAACCCTACTAAGTTGCTGGAAGTTGTTCTAACTTTCAGCCGATATTTAAAACATGCTGACTTTAGTGATGTTTTAAGTAGCATTTGAAATAGCAATCAGAGTGAAGAAACAGAGGGGAAAACGATTCGTATTAACAAGTACTAGAACTAGGGGGTGTTTATGCGAATTGACTGAGCGAAAATCGGTTCACTTCGCCTCGAATCTAATAATCTCAGACCAGACACCTAATTGTCACGGGACTTTATTCACAAATTGTGGAGGTGTTGTGGGGTTACAAGTGCTATGAATGTAGATCATCCCGGATTATTACGCTTCGCACATCGATCTCCTTCAGAATGATTGACGGCGGGACGCGAAACGCTTATATTCTTCACTCTGCCGATTTTGGCTGGTGTTTACGCGAACGTAAAACCGTTTGTTGTCACATGTATAAGCCCTACACAATGTATTCATAAGCTGGTTAGCCATTGGACAATGTTTCACTAACAGTTTTCACATTTAACCGATCATACTTTCCGAATGGTTACTGAACACATACAATGAACTGTGTGCTCCAAATTAACCGTATGAATCTGCATTTGAACGTAAAACTACCTCTGCGTAGGGTGGTAGTCGAGACGAACTACATACATACATAGTTGTCAAAAAATTTTAAGGCCTCGAGATTTTTGTAATAGCATCACACTCTCCTCAGGCGGAGCGTTCAGAGGCATGCAAGAAATAACACCGAATTTTTAGCTCTTTGAACGAAAATTCCAAAGGAAAGACATAGCACGAATATAAAGCCTCTCTAATGTTCCATCAGGTCAGCCACGAATTACATAATTCAGTAGAACTTAGTCACATGAAAGACGCTATAAGGGAGAGTAGTTCCTTCACATTTTAAAGTTGGTAGACCAATCAAGTTCCAGAATATGCTAGGTAAGCTTTGTACGTAAGATAACCCAATGTAGTGCTTCAAGTTGCGTTTCACCGACGGTTCTGGTTGATGTGTATCGTGCAAGTTCTGTTAGTTGATCTCCTATGTAAGAATAATTGAAGACACAAAGGCAGAATAACTAAACCGTCGTAAAAAACAATCGCAGGGGGCAATCGTTTCAGCGTTGTTTGTACATTTAAGTTGTTCAGGATCATTTGACGACCAGGGATATTTTATTCTTGAGGTAGGAACAACATCACAATAGTGCTGGCGTGTAAAAATGATCAGATTAATTTTCGGTAAGTTTAACTTCGAGTTACTAATTTGGATTTAGGCATATCATAGTTGGTCAGAAAATGCTTTCTTTAAGCCCTTGTTAGGTGCACAGAGTAGCTCTTGAGGATGGATAAAAAACGCCTCGTTCATTTCCGTCCGTCAATTACAGACGCCAGATTTGCTGCTCATGCGTGTGGCCACAGTGTTTGTGGTGAGTGGAACAATCTTCTAATTCTCCTGGTGCACATTGGCCGTTGGGAAAATATTAGACATTTTTGTAGTGCGAATTTATGGTGAGATTCAGATGTTTACATTGCTCTGCTGGTGTAATGACCTAAACTACTGATGAAACGTGCAAGTAGTATCCAGTCAGGTAATTTAAAATGTAATCATTGCATCTTTTGGAAGGCTGTTTCGGAAACCATTGAAGTTCTTCGTAGTGTTTTTTTTATTGTTTTTCGATATTCAAACAAAATCCAAGGAAGCTCAGGGGGGGCTCTGATGACGATGACTTTATCAACATTTCTGTGAACATGTTTTTTTCTTCAATTTTTTGTCCGGTTACTTGCAACTTCTTAGTTCGTGTTCACCAGTAAGCAACCCTCCAGACGGAGGCGCTCTCCTCCTCACTGAAAGAATGTCAGGATTTCAGATTTCTGTACATCTTGGAACATACAGCGTTGATGGGAGCTGATGTGGACAAGACCTGTGTTCAGATTTCCAAATGTTTACGTCGTCATTCGTCACAGAACAAAAGGAGTACCTTATAAATAAGATTAGCGCGGAAACAGCTACCAATGATTATACCTTAAGACTTTCACTGAACCAAGCCACCAGTTTGACAGCGTCATTCATTTAAAAGTTACTGTAAATAAGAGAGATAGAATTACGTTACTTCTTCCTCGTCCACTTTTATTGTTTGCTACAATTTCCTTAATAACTTTTGAGCTTGGGAAAATTTTGCCGGTAAACCGAGAGATTCTGTCCTCCAAGACTCCGGATAATAATTTCCAAAACACTCCTTCGCGCTCGGGTCATCTGTTTACACGGAATAAGAAGGCTTCCGATTGGCATGAACCAAGACCCACATGTAAGTGAGTCTCCCATTAACATCAAGCTAATTTCCAAAAGAGCGTGTTACCATAATGACGTTTGGCTCGGTTCTCAAATGTGAAATGAAGAGGATAGGAGCTCGACGGCCACGCTTACCTGTCGGGCCCAAGAAGAACAAAAACGACAGTGAACTATTTTAGACTATCTGAGAAGAAATTTCTGTTTGCCAGTTACTTGAATCATCAGGAAAATGTGATCTTCCTGAGCCGTTTCCACCGGTTGCTTAGTTAATGTTATGCGATTCTAGCCAAAATACCCCGCAGGCGCCATATTTAAGTTCATTCGGGAGAAATTTCTCATGTGGCCTTTGTGTAGCCATTTATATTCGGTGAAAATGGTATTCCCCGCATCAGTTCTCCCTTATTTGTTGAGATATGAATGCGTCATTAGTTCAAAATGACTTTTATCGGCGGTCTATCAACGGAATTTTGAAACGATTGTGATGACAACTGAATGCGTCCATTATGATCATTTATTCTTACTTTGAACTGGACGAAGATCCTGAATGTATGATCAATGAATCGTACTTTTTGCCAAGATACTCACGCAAAAGCTCTTTAGTTGCCTAATAAATGTTTGTTTTCATGAGCTGACTTAGTGATCAGACCTAACCTATAGTCGGTTCAAGATAAACAATATTCAGAAACCAGCACACACGTTGAACCTTCTGATATTGTACAGTCTAACGTGGCACACCCAACTGTTTATTTCGCGTAGTCCAAGGCGATTATGCAGCTTATGTCGTGCGTCTTCGAATGATGACCTGTTGAAAGTACTAGACTGACACAATGAGTAGCCACTACCGATAGAATAAACTACTCAAGTTTTATTCCGCCTTGAAGAATTAAATTTTGGACTCCATTGACGGAGGTCTATCCTCTTTTGACGCTTACAAATAATCGGTTGTATTTGAATAGCTGAAGGAGGAAAAACTCGTGTTTTCCTTTGAGTTATCGACTATCTTTTAAGCTAAAGTCACATAGTCTAGCACAAGAACCAACATACTTTACGCCAACGAGAGTTCACATCACCTGTTGAAGAAAACATCTGGTGTTGTTTTGAGATTGACCTTACATTATATCACATATCGTATGTTGTATGAAGGCATCTTCGGGACCTTCGAGTTGTAATTTCTCATCTGTCTTTGTGTTCAAAAGACGTCTTTTTAAACTGTGTCAAGTGCTTTTACGTTTGACAGGTTTGATGAGTTAGATATGGAGTGGTTGATAAAAAATGCGTCAAGTCTATGTGAGAATAATGAAAACCAGCAACCATCAATCTTTGTGTAATCATTACTGATAGAAAAAAGGCCGCTAAAAATAATCAGGAAACTAGCTCTCAAAGGATTACTTCATACCTAACTAAGTGTATATTTAAACCTCCTTTGTGGTACGCGATTTACTCCTCTGACTGTTCACATGTAGGCAGTCCTTTTATTCACACAAGTCAACTGAACCCAAGAACGTTATTGATCGTCTTGAGTCTGCCATCATATATGTTGTTTTATTTCGAATCATAGTTGGCTCCAGCCTGAACCTAGATCGCCTTCTGAGAATGGGACCTGCATTACCATCCGCCAAAATGAATCTCAGTGGCAGAGGTAATTTAGAAGAATTCATTTAATTGTAAGAAATGGTTTCTCCCAAGGAACTTGGACTAGCAAAAAAATGTCCCCGACTAGTGTGAGCTAAGTGAGTGCAATTAAAACTCTTCAGAAGTGTTAGAATAGTTTTGGCGTAATACACTACTCATAAGGTTGCTGAAAACTCTTTGACAGCCCACGACCGGTTTCGCCCTTCTTGGAGCTTATCAGGTAGGCGCAGTCCCCGAGTAGTTTGTTTGGGTAACAGCCTATCCAGGGAGAAATCGGCAGTGCCGTCGATAGATGAAAAGGGTGCAAGTTGAGATCGAGGAATAGAGATAGACCATCAGTCTAGCCCAACATCGAACTACAGTGCAAAATGAACCACAACAGTTTGCACGCCCTCATAACCTCCTAGGCTATGCTGGTGGGTGTTCATACGATACTAACAAGTTGACCAAAAACCACACATCTAATCCATATAGACTCTTGGGCTTCCAGCTGAGTGGTTGTGTACTGGTGTTTGGGCAGATTTGAGATCCCCTTGCAAAAAGCTACAGAGTGTGGTTTCACACATGAGCCAAAGGCTCTTACAATCTATGTTCAAGTGCGTTGGAGGTATTTAGCTTCATCTACAAGAACACCGTCTTCAGTGTTTTAATCATATCAAACCTCTGGGCTAAAACCAGCTATAAACCGTAGCTAAGTGCGCATGTGCTACTGTCTATCTCATACACTCAAGGAGGGTTCTATTTCACATCATCCGACCTGCCAGTATGCGATTTGATCGTTTGGATTCTACATTTAAAAATCTTACTTAGAGCATGTTGTTATCGCACCAAATTACCAAGCAAAACGGATCAGTTCATAAAACATTCAATAAAAGATGAATACAAGAAACCATGGAGCACACTATACGAGCAAGTCTGCACAACCATAAATGCTCTGCCCGGATTTGGTCGATCACGTGTTGACCGTCACCAGCTTTGCGAGGATTCCAAAACCACGCATAAAGGCTTTTTTCACAGTTACGCTTAAAAGTGATTGATAGGACTAGGTGGATTCCAGCTGACTCGACAGCTGGCATTTGATGAGCCCAAGAAAAATGGGCGGGCCTATCTAGAAAACTTTCCTCCAACCCCTCTAAGACAGAACAAATAACATGGGGCGGTGAAAGGATTTATTTTACGCAATACAACCCTCCGTTATGGAAATGTTGGTCATAAAAGCTAAACGATTACAAGTACCACTAAGAAATATCCACTTCCCTTAGTTCGTTGCTTTCCAGCGAATTTCAGGCTCCTTTGACATAGGCTATTCCAAGCCCAGTGGTGTGATGAGAAAACTGGTGAACATTTGTACAAACTCTGAATCTGGAAACAGGCGAATATGGTCCAAGGTCCTTTTCATGCTTGCATAGATATACTATGCACATGATGCAATGTGCAACATCGTTTAGAGAGAAGGCGTTGTATGCTCAGACCCCGTGGAAAGAACGAAAAGGAATAATTGTTATATGCTATCCGCGGCTGCAAAGACCCACACATATACCTGTGCATTTTGAAAGCTCTGAAATCATAAGCCCAAATATGTTTATGCACTACATACATACAAAGGAATTTCATGCAAAACTTTCCAGAACCGAGGTGACGAACGGCAACCTAATATACGCAGATTTCTCCAAGATTTTCATCAATGCAAGCTATGATCTTCTGTCAAAATGTGAAGTGAGCGTTTCGATGCTTGAAAAAGTAGATGCTGCTTCTGAACCGTTTTTGACCCGCGCCTGTTTTTGCATCCATTGATGACACGGATACTCTTTTTTGTTGAAGATCTGCAGAATGGTGCATCCGGAGTGTGACCGTTGACCATCATGGCTGCTGAGACAAGCAGCGGATTCCAGACAGGAATTGAGAGGATTTAGTCTCAGGTTTTTACTTCCCAGACAAAATCAAAGAACTGGTACCTTGTAACAATGAGGTAAAGCTTCAATAAAATACCCGCATTTTTTGCGTCACATGTAAATCGTTGTTTTTTAGACCGAGCAACTTCTGCCCGAATGACCCCTCAATCACAGTTGATGCAAGCTAACGTGGTGGCATTGAACTGACATCAGGCTGGGGGTGACGGGAAATGGTTTAACTGGTAGCTCACCATCGGTCTATTAGCGTTGATAGTCAGAAAACTGTAAAGGTCTTTTATTAATTTTTACTTCAGGAGATGTTACGTGCACAGTACATGATCAAAAAGTACCGTATAGTGCACAGAAGCGTTTACCTCACTTAGAGACCTTTATCATATTTTGGAACTGTTATATCAGCATCCTAAAATCACGTAAATCCATTTAAATCATTTTATTTTGCACCTCGTTAACAGTAGTTTCTGGTCTCCCATGACTGTCACATCCGTATTTCTGTTTACAAGTGTTTGTAAAGTATTATGTTACGACTCGACTGACATCCCATTCGCTATCAGGACACTTTGAGATAGGCGTTGAAAACGTATAATGACCCCTCACATATTTTGCCCGCGACGACATTCAAGGCCTTAGTTGCCCAGGAGGAAGCGCTGTAAGTCATTAACTGGCCACTGTGGCAGTTGTTGATGGAGTGGTCAGATGAGTTGTAAACAACATTGCTCCGCTTTGCAGAAACACAGTGATGATGCGATCACAATTGACGGCAAAAACTATGCAACAAAGGTGATATGTTCCGAGAACAACTTAGCTACCAGCTGAACAAATTTCGCTTCTACACTTTAGCAGAACTGTTTGAAAATCAGGCACTACAAAGCGATAATCTAGAAATTGTCTTCAAGTCTTTTTCACCATTCTATTTATGTTATTCTTCAGCTACCAGCATTATCTCTGTTTGACTGTATTTTACCTTATTTTGCGCACTGTGTATATAGATTTTAATTAGCCGAGTTCTCTGTTGCTGGTGGTCGGTACGCGCCTTGTCACCATCATCATCATCACCAAAGTAATCATCGTAATCATCATTGACAGCGTGACATGAGCTTTCGACACTGATGCTTCGCTGCCGTACAACTGTGATTTGTTTGAAAGCCTCATTTTGGAAAAAAAGAATAAAAGCGGATGGGGAAGGGACTTAGCGCTAACGTACCACAACCATCTCGTACTCTGATTCAGACAACCTGGATAAAAACTGACAACAAAAACACCTCTGAGATTGATCAGCCCTCATATCTTAATTGAAAATAATAATCATCGTCCGGATGTAACACCTGTACACCTGTGGTGGTTTGGTGCTCTTATAGACTGTTATCAAGCTGTGTATGCTAATTTACTCAGGTCAGCTCACTTGTTACAATCATGGACTGTATACCATCAATGCTGAACACTGTAGCTTTGCTGCTGCACAACCGTAAATCATGTGAAAGCCTTATTGTGAAGGAAAGTATAAAAGTGGATGAAGAAGGGACTAAGTGCTAGTCTAACACAATCATTCCGAGGTGCCTACACCTCCAAACACTCACTCGCACAAACTGGATAGAAACTGACAACAAGAACGCCACTGACGTTGATTAGCAGCCATGTCTTGCAGAGTCTCCAACAAGGTACAGTGGGGATCAAGTTGTCCTTATCCTGGAAAGCGATTTGCACCGATAGCACCCAGACTTTTCGTAGGCTCTTTCAAACCCTTCTTCCAGGTCAAGGGTTGACCATCTCTCTGCTTCCGCCACTCCGAATCGGGCGCAGAAAAAATCACTGTCGCCGGCAGACGATGTTTTGGTATGCGCAATACATGACGTAATCACTACAGCTTCTGTTGTTGGACACATCCTTCAACCAAAAACTGTCTTTCCAATTGCCTCTTCAAGGACTTACCTACACCAACCTACACAATCTATGGTCCTGAGATAACGACTGTCGAACACCTAAAGACGCCTCAGTTTCGCTAACCAAAAGGACCAAATCTCACAGCCATACAACAAAACAGCTCGCACTGTAGCCTGATTCACACATCCCTTGAGATTCAGGGATATAACGCCTTGACGTCACAGGTGTCTCAAATTAGCAAACGCGACCCGAGCCTTGCAGATTCGTGCATTGACCTCATCTTTCAAAGCACAGTGGGAATTAATACGACATCCAATGTACATGAAACGCTCCGCAACTTCGAATGCATATCCCCAGATCGCAAGGGGCATGTTCAGTGCCTCCATTTCCGGGAGCACGACCTTACTCTTTATGGGTGCAAAGTGCATACCAAAGGTCACTTCATTCAAAAGCACCTGCGCCTTCTTCTCCTCTTTTAAGGCCATAACGATATCACCTGAATATTCCAGATCAACAGGGTTTTCACCAGCATCAGTTTGAACACCAGGGTTTTGAAGATCTTTCAGCGTTCGTCTCTTTATCTCATCGATCATGATATTAAATAGAAATGGAGAGGGTAAGCAACCCTAATGGACACCGCTTTGTTTACGGAAGCTTTTGGAAAGCTCTCCATATACTCTCATACGCCCGAAAGTCTGAGAATGCAAAGAACGTATTACATTCAGAAACTTTCGGGGCATTCCTTGATGGACGGGCTTGTTAAGGATAACAAACCAGTCAACTGGGTCGGATGTGCCTTGGAATAGAGGATAATGCTGGATCAAAAGTCTACGGAAAAAACATGTATGCACCTTTGATTGTTGCTTGCGGCTAGCGGGCGTCATTGGTCACCCTGCGTAAATTACTAGGAGTCCATTAAGAGTCCACTAAGAGTCCATTTCAGTATTGCTACTACCAGAAGCTGTGTGGGCAAAAATGCTTGCTCGTATGCGGAATGTCCTTGCTCTTGAGCCTAATAGTGCGGCTTTTCACCGCAAAATAAAGTCAAGACCAACTTCAAACGATAGGCTTGCCGTCAGAAAAAAACATGTATTTGCTTTGTTTTAACTCATCTGGGCTACTCGAGGACACCAAGGTTTTATGGAAACCTGTAGCAGGTAGCTATGATCTCCGCATTGTGAAACAGTGGCTGAAATGTCTGTGACCCTGAGTGATGTCAAGTTCAGAGATAAGCAAAATTTGCTCTAGTTTTGTAGGCCCCGTGAATTCGGTCCTCTAATAAGATGATCAAACAGTAAATACTTTTGTTGATGCCGCCAGATATTTTGGAACACTGCGTAGCCAAAATGTACATGCGACCCCCATAAACGTGTGCTAATTAGGCCGCCTTTTCAACTTTAATGAGGGAGCTTTAGCACGCAACAACCTGATCAATACAACAACCAAGACTGGCATAATTTCATTTGGCAATAGAAATCAGCCTGCTACCTCTTCAAGACCTGACGGTTAGAACTGGCACCGTTTTTAAAAGAATCGGTTGCTATCCTGCAAATTGAAAGCCTACACAAACCATTACGAATTTCCATAGTTGCTGTTTGCTGGTTTCTTCTGTTAAGTAGTGGGTTTTACGTCAACCTGGCCTCTTGATAGATACTTTCTGTTTCCCTCAATTGGATTACACCATGAATTCATTGTGAAAATCAACCAATACCGCCGTCTCTATCAGATTTTTTACGGAAGCTTCTGATTACCTTCGATGCACAAATTGGCTGCCAGGCTTTCAACGACAGTCTAATATTGCCTCGTTATTATTCCATCGCATAGAGTAAGTGCTTTCGGGCTCCAAGCAGCCAGGCTGACACACTACACACTACATCTAGCAGTTCAAAAGCCCCTGGAAATCGCCCTTTTATAAATCGCTTGTGCAATATACGTCTTACTTACGCTCACACAATGAGCATGCGGTATCAGGTGAAAAATCCGCTAAGAGAGTCTCAGTGTTCGTCATTGTTTGGCGTCAATTTTCCCCTAAAAAAGATTTGCGGTTACCGTGAGATTGTTGTTGCACGGGCTTATCGGAGTACTTTTGTTCTATATCTGAATATAAAAAAACAACGACAGTGATAGCACCATTTGGCCCATCTGACTTCAACAAAACGAACTTTTATTTTTACGCGATACCGTTTGTTCGTTTTAATTTGCAGTCATGACGTGTTCCACGGGCTAGATGTTTCTTTCCCTTACATTTGTGACATTCTGGTAACCAGCAAACAAACAAATACCTCCACTTTTCTGTAACCTTGCTGGATACAAGCAGCAAAATGTGTTATCTGAGCTGGATTAAGTCATTTGAGTCCCGAAACGATCGAATTTTGTTTTTTTTGTACGGAAGATGCTTTTACTTCACTCAAACTAGTCTGCTTTCGGTGCAAACCGAAGATCACGCTACCAGCCGCAGGCAGCACCCTCCACTGTCTGAAGTTTATCTAAGGAAATACCATTCACAAACACAAACGCTACATCTGGGATTCGACTGTTGGGTATTTGGATTAGCAGAGGCACCTTTTCCTGGAAAATAATATTCCTGGAAGTGTGGGCAGAACTACTCGCTCCTGTGTTTGGTTTAAAAACCCATGCACCAAACTTTGATAGTTTTTCAGCAAGTTTTCTCTCAATCACACTGCTGATCAGCTCCTCGTGGCCGGACGTTAAGTGGGGTTAAGCCTCCAGGTTATGTCGAGTGTTCGCGGGTCTAAACCTCTCTGGTGTTTTTGGGGTGTTTTGTGATTCCCAATAAGACTGATACGGTTGCACAGTGTTTCCCGCACTTTTACTATAGATTGATGACGAAACATAAATTGAGAATTTTAGTTTTATTTTTTTCGCCTATTACAGTATGCAGTTGGATAGAAGCAACAAGTTACACCTGAATTATTATGCAAACCCAAAACACTGTATCCAAAAGAAAATGTTTCTACTTTATTTTGCAAGGCAGAAGGTTGATTTGTTCAGTAGGACTGGCGGTTTCTTTGAAATTGTTTCTTTATCAACAAAGGTGACCAAAGTCTAATAAATTATTGTCCGGCTCCCCTTTTTGCTGCCTTATAGAATGATAATTTGTTATGGTCTACTTTCAATATCTACGGTTTCCTTGCGTCTTTATCAGCCGATCTGATGGGTCAGTTTTGAATCAACTAAGTGGTTTTTGGCCGTATTACAAATGAGAAGTTTGGTGGCATAGGTTTAGTTGTCAGTAGATTGGTTGCCTTCTGGAGGTGTTCAAGTAGCCAAATAACTATTCGCAGATTTAGTTGATTAGTTTACTGTTGTTGTCAACTCAGGTGGACACCGACCACTGAATCACTCAGCTCTGGATAGTTTCGTCATCTATGTTAAAAATGTTTAAATTCTGCCGTGACTGAGAGTCAGCAAATGCTACTGTATATGAGTATTCGTCTTTTCTCTATTGCATCAAGAACACCCAGAGCTACATGTATTTTGGCAACCTAACAGTCGCCGTCACCGTGTTTGCTATTCAATAGATCTTTACGAGACCTAATGTCTTACACTAGTTTGTCCGCCTACTAGAACACACACCCCTAGCAGCAATGATACCAGTTACTGCTATGCTTTCCAAAAATAAGAATTTACCAACCCTCTTGTTAATCTGCATCTGTTTGAAGATTTCATACTAGGGTTTTGGAGGCAAACAAAGCCAAAGTTCCAATCTGGACAGAGTTTACCTCTGGTTGTAAGGTTATCTATTGAAGATCAGAATATGATCCACACACGCACCTCTGTTCCTACTCAGACTCTAAATTGGTCCCAGAAATAATAATAATAATTTTGTTAGTTTGCAGATATAACACTGAGTAAAGTTTATCCAAGAATATCTTTTGAACAGTCGTTCGCTAAAAGCTAAAAGCTAACAGCTTAGTAACTAGCAGGTCATTTACAACATCTTTGTGGTTAGAAAGGTAAAACCTGCTGATTACTCATTGGTAGCCAGACGGTGGTTTGACCTGGGATCACCCAGAATTTTTCCCAAATTTATTCTACTTTTTTTCACTAAGAAAAAAGTATAAAATTTCACTGAAACATACCACAATAACAGATTGCGTTGTAAACTCTAGCTCTCTTAATTCAAGCAACCAAAAATCTAACTTATGAGATCCATGGGCCTTTTTGAGCTCTCACTTTTTCTACTACCCGACATAAAGCTCTCACCTTGTCATAATGTCAAACTTCAGTGCTGCAACAATCCTGTGGACTACACTGAGGGAAACTCGGTTTTCTAACGTTCAGTCACGCCAAAAAGGCCAAGGGAAAGCAACCAGATGAAAAACAACAAGCCTTAATACTGCTAGAAATAATACTAGAACGAAGCTAGGTGGTGGATTCGTACTGCCTTTGCAACAGAAGTGTGAATGCAGTAAAGTGTTTCCTTCAGGGGACCAGCATGTCCATATGTATGGAAGCGGCGATCCTGCCTTCTTCTGAGAAAAAAACGAGTTTAGAAAGTTCCACCATAAAAACCACAGACGTTCCCCTCCCAACGGTTGACCATTACTACCGGTGCATCATCTGGAGTGGCTTCAGGAAGTGTCCCTTAAAAAAGTCCTAATAACCGTTGCCCCACTATTCAGCCTTTTAAGTCAGAGGTCACGGGAACAGTCATCAAACAAAACCTTACAGAAAACTGTCTGGCTTGCAGAGCTCCTTATGCACAGATCTGTACGGCTTGGAAGAAATCAAGAGCTTAGCAGTGTGTAGACTAGCAACGAGGCGCGAAAATTTTTGTCGGAAAACTCGTTTTTGTCGACAACTGCCACCTTATTGAATTAAGAACCAACTCATCAATAGTTAGTGACCCTGGCAGGTATGGCTTAACCAAGTGTTCAGTGGCACTCATCCGTCAAAGCTGTTATCTTTAGTGCACAGCTGCCCACCCATTCTCTGTCCTCAGAACAATGTACGATACCAAATAAGCGATATACCGTTGCCTCCAATACTTGGATTTATCTCTCACACTCTCCCATTTTCCGGTGACCGAAACTGTAGTAGTAGTAGTACCAACGTACCCTTGGTACATGGTTTATAGCTGATAAACTGACTGACTTGATGCCAATATACGGATGAAAGAGTTGATCTAGCTTACGCAGTGTGACAACGTAATTTACACATTGCTATCGTGCGTAGTGCAAGTTTTATGTTTTCTTACTACAAATGAACTTGACTAAGATTGCGAACCCAGATAAATGTGCATATGTTCATCCGTAAAAGACGAGGATTTAATTGAGCACTGTACCTCATTAAGCTCCGTGTTTTCTGCTTCTACATCTCCTTGCTAGTGGCCGCTGCCGAGCCACTGAAGTCTTCTTATCTTTCATCTTACAGTGCCTGCGCTAGAGACCTTCTCCCCCACATTTGTCCAAATCAAGGATGGAATTTTAGACTGAAAGGTTTGTCCACCATCTCATACCTCAAGTAATCATGGTGCCAGCTGCTTTCTCCCGATATTGTCTGTCAGTGCCTATGCCGTATACCTTATTAACGCCACTTTCCACCCACTGTTCCTGAGCCTTCATGTCTTGCCCACCACAATATTCATACACCTAGTGTTCTCAAGCTGCAGTCATTCGTTATCCTGTTGATCACTAGTCCACATACTCCCTTATCTGGCACCCGTTATCCTGATGTTACTTGCGAGGCAGATGTGGACCAGGTCCAATAATCAACACAGGGCCTAATTATTCCAATGTTCTTAAGCACGACTAACGGTTTCGAGGTTTCGTCAGTTACTTACCTGTGCCTTTTAGCCATACGACCAGAATTCAGAACCCAAGATGAAAATCACCCAATTGGATCTATATTTTTCCGTCCCCAACTCATTTGCGTATTTATTGAACGTGAGGACCTATTCTGATATAATTTTCGAAATTCGATTGAGCTGCGGTATTTTATTCGATCAGTACACTTTTGGGTAGCAGTAGAATGTTATTTAATCTGATTTACTTAAGTTTTCCAATCAAACATCCTCAATATCACTCCTTACGTCTTTATCAGCCACTCATTGTTGTGGCCTTAATAAATATACGGATTATTATAACGAACAAACGTAAACCAATCGGTTGCGGGTACGCGAATCATTTTTACACTAAGAACATCTGAAAACTTACCAAGGTCTACGGTGAGATTGACGGAATCTCTAAAGTGCAAAAATGGATTATCCGCCATTGTTTCCGACTGCCACCAATTATGTGGATTTTTGTCTGTCATATACTCAGCAAAGTGACTCTCAGCGGGGTTCCGAGAATCACAATATTGACATCGGCTCGCCATCCCAGAATTTGACATATGAATACAATACTTTTGTCGCGATCTTTCCCCACATGTATTTGATGCTATTACACGGCGATCAGCAGCAGCACTGGTGAAGGGTGGGTAGCACATTTGAGGCTTTCCCTTCCTGTCTGTACACTCGCTGGAAACCCAAAGCACATCCATGGGTTCTTGTGTTTTGGCTTCATGAGTCAGTAACAAAAAAACAACCGGGAAAGCAGCCCACGCAACGAACCCACGAGAAAACATCTCGATGTTTGTAATGACGCTATTAGTCCGTATGACCTCAGTGTCTATTTTAAGGAGTAAAACGAAAAGTTCAGTTCAAAACAACGGTTCAAATTCCATGCCAAACTAAAAGGTGAGGTAATAGTGTAAGATTCTGTGGGGAAGTTTCTCGCTGATTGCTCACGCTAATCTACGAAGACTCGAGTGGTGGTAGCAAATGGCCATTTTGGGACGGCCGGAAAGCTTCTCGTGATCTTCGCGCCAAAATAGGGAATCAATGAGAAGACGCCTTCCAAAGCACAAGATCGTATGCAGGTGAACATCACAAACTGCAGCATGCAGTCCCAGTTTTTGTGATTATCTTGAAAGAAAGCATGAAGCGGCCCAGTGAGATTGTCGCGGTGAGATGGGCGCTCTTCATATCTATCTTAACATATACACCTAAATGCTCTCCAATTCCTTCGCTCAAACCGAAGAAACTTTTAGGTGGACCGCGGCATTCTGTGGTATTTATTGGTGACCCCAAAATGTCGCCGAAGTTGAAATGCTTGTTAGAATTTCTTTGAGCCTACTAGATGCTCATTTTTGGAGCGAAATTCAGTTTAAATGGTCCCCAAGCTCAAGAGGTCAATCGGTATTCCGCGAATGGAAACGGTGTCTCGGAAACTACGACGTTTTCAGGGGTACTACTTCATAGTTAGGAATGTCTACGGCTATTGCGTTTTCCTGAAATTCTCTGTACGTTGATTCGTTCAAGTGAGCGAATCTTCAAGGTTTAAACGAAAAAAATAAATCGTACATCTGTAACACCCTTCCGGTACCTAGCTCCCGTGCCACCCGGAGGAAGCACGAGGGCTGGGATACCGCTAGGTTGCCTAAGCCTAGACAGGGGAAGTCGAGAGGCAAAGGTCGGGTTCGAACCACAGACTTTACGGTCAGTAAATTCGCGCCCTAACCACTTGAGCCAGCTCGCCCCCAAGGTTTAGCAATTACCTCCATCTGGAAAACAGTGCCCAATGGAATGAGCTATCGCGACTAGAGGTGAAGTTTGAATCGATTACAACGGGTGAAGGTTGCAGGTGGTTCTGCAGCTGTTGTAGTTTATGGAACTTGCTAGGGCCTGTACTGTACTCGTTGACGCCAAATATACGGGAGTATCGATCCTTTAATCAAATTTTGTTTCCTCTTTTCTGCCCAACTGGACGCATGCCGAATCCCGTCTTCTCGAGACCTGCTATTCCGTATAATCACCGCAACAGGCGCATTCATTACATTCGGATAACTCACACTAGTTTCGAAGAACGTAAGGCCTGCAAATGGCGATTACCTGTGTACGTAGGTCGGGTTTTCTGGTACACTGCTTTATATAGCCATGGAAGTATTCGGGTCCTGTATACGGGCAGTAGAGTTCTCCATCGCAAATGTCAAAGCATAACAGGCTTTCCGTAGCCGGCCCCAGGGAGTTGCCAGATAATTTGCGTTTGGAGATGTGCATGGTGAGCTGCGCATTAAAAGACCAACCATTCAGTCTCAACCCAACAGGAGGCAGTCGTTGCTTGCGCAATACCGCAGTGAAGCCCCAGCTGGCGCACGTCACTAATATGCGGCTAGGTGTCTAGTATGCCCGGTCCGATGGTTAGATATGCCCTAGACCGCCATCTGCATTGAGGCACAGTAGCCTCGACAACCGATGGCGAGTCATCCGTGGCAGACGTTGAGCCTCTGCACCGTAGGATTTACCTCTGAACAATCCACTACTTTATGACGGTTGTGGCCGTCCTGGAGTCCAGCGTCTGAAGTTTATCCACCACACAGGGCCATCGAAAGGTGCTGGCGGTGGCTTGGGAACAAGTGTTAGGGGTACACCTCACTCCGTTAGGTTGTAATCAGACAACCACCTCTGTTGGATGTGCAAGCGGCCTGAGAAGACATCCACGAATAACTTTTCTTACCGCTTGAAACAGACTGGTCTCTGAAAACAAATGGATACAGGGAAGCCATATCGCCTGGTGAAAGGGGCACGTGTATTCACCAGCACAGGTGTCAACTGTCTGGGAGAACGTGGATGTTTCCACCAAGAACTATAATCTAGTTAACGTAGATTTACCTCATCTTGTCAGTTCCAACAAGATGGTGGTGCAGCGATGGGGATCGTGGCTCTAAGCGCTTCAATGCGAGGGGAGGCGCACAGGTGGTCATTCGACAGACCACGATCGGAACGGAGCTGGTTCCCTCCAGGATTACACTTCGGTCACAGTGGTACGACGTATGCATCTCATATTCTTGCATGAGCCCCTCAGCGTGCCAGACACCTTCCGTGTGGCATCGCCGATTGTATCGGTGCGCCCACCTATTCAGCTGACTGTTGGTGTCCTCTGGACGGTTGTTCGTTATATTGCCAAAGTGGACCATCCCGGATTGTGTGTGCACTGCCCACTAGCGGGTGACAGCCGGAAAGTGGGCCATGAGGTAAGAGACTAAACTAGAGCCCGTGCCACGCGGCAAACGCAGATCTTACCGAAATTTGTGTGCTAGTATTATGATGAACAGAAAACCTACTGTATTGCATTGTCTGAGAAAGCCATACAATGTGATGTATCGGCTGTTCGAAACGAGTGTCTATGACCAATCTACACAGCTGTTATATAATAATAATGCTGTTCCCAGCTGGTGGTTGGCATACCATCAGGCATGATCATAATGGTACAGTCGAAATAAAGGTATGACTGATATCAGGGGTATTCGCGCAGATAATGGGCTTTCTCCGACGCAGGTGAGGTCATGCCTAAACTGGCAAGATCCAAATGTGGCGGACATAGAAGTCAAAGAAACACGATTATTGTGGTTTCTTTGTCCCTTAGGGGACATCTAGTATTGAAGCAGGACAGACCGTTACAATCCACAGTTGGTGGGCAATATCACAACAGGGGAAAGGCAAAACAAGGGATCCTGCCAAGCGGGACAAGAGACTGTAAATCGCAGAAAATGAGAAACCAGAACAACAAATATGGGAAAACAATAGTACTTCGATGATCCGGCCGTCCAATTTGAACTAAAACAGAAAAATTGTTGGGACTGCGTAACTTTGGATGGTTGAGTTTATGGTCAGGGTCACGAAAAGTGTAAGTAGGGATGATGAAGTAGAGAAATTCAAAATAGGAATGAATAGTAACTTGAATAGTAGAATCACGGTGTGCAGTGAAACTTGATAGACTCACTGGTTTCTCTGCCGGCGCGGGGTCGGGTGTAAAAGTTCCTTGGCGGAGTGAGTTTGCGCTAACAGACAGGACGAAACGCGAACTGTAAAGAAAATCATTGACTGTGGAGAGGACAAGCTGAAAGTGTATCGGGTTAGATCCAAGGAAAAAGGTAAGTAAATTAGGACGAATTTGCGGTTGGGCCCAGGTAGGTAGTTTGTTCGTATCTGCAGCTAGGGCTTCAAGAGGGCTAGAGGGGGCAGTCTAGATTATGGTGAGAACAGTTGCGGATGTGCCACAAGATTGGGTATGGCAGTGCCGTGCTATCATTGCACTGACATACACCAGCCAGCATTTGTGATAAAGGAGTGCTTCGTGTTTTTAGCGCTGAGGGTCAGCCGAACAGCGGCCTGAGGACAGGGTGAGAGTATTTGCGTAAAAACTATTTTTGGTAGAATGGGGAGCTCGCCGATCTGGTAACTAGCAAAGAGGACTCAGTCGTCGCCCAATACCCCGACAACCAAAGCCACAAGCCTGACCACAACGAACCCGAAAATTCCTCGTACACCTAGTTGGCCGCGCTGATCGCGGACAACCCGAAGGTCCACACAAACGCGAAAGAAAAGCGACCGCAGCCAAGCAAGCCGCATAAGATTCGCCAAACCAGAAAGCTACTGGCTCGCTTCAAGGTGCAGTCCTCTGCGAAACCGAGCCTCATGGGAGCGCCACCAAAAGAACTACCTCTCGGTGCTGCAACCCAGCGTTCAGGGCCCCACAGAGACACCTTTCCGATCAAACCGCGCAACAATGCCCAAGAAACCAAACAAACGCAAATTTGCCCCAACTCCTTAAACAACAGCAAACCTGGTCGTCCAGAAGGTGGTATTGAAAGAGCTACACGTAGCAGCTGCCGAAATTTTCACTCACGGGGAAAAAACTCCGTCCCCCAAAGATAACAGGCCCGCGCAAATCGGGCTCACACGGGGCAAAACAAACCCTGCACATGAAAAGCAGCCCTCTTGACCTCTTTCCCCTCGAGTATCGCCGCCTCCGAGGAGACATACTTCCTACTTATGCCCTGTTTGAACAAGGTTTGGCCAGCTGGCTTTTTACCGTTGCGCCAGCAAACACACGGCGGGGACATGGTAAGAAGATTCTCAGGCTCAAAGTGAACACTTTATTAGGCAAAATTTTTTCTCATTTCGTGCAGTAGCTGCGTGGAATAACCTGCCTCCGACAGTTGTCCACGCTCCTCCTAGAACCCAGTTCAAAGCACTATTGGACACTTTCCTATGTGAGTCCTCGTGCTGGCAAACATACCGCCCTGCGCTGAGAACTTAAAAAGCAGCGCTACACACTTTTTCCGCTTGTGCCTTTCAGGTGAACGACAGCCGCTAAACAAAACCGCCCCGGGAAACTTGGGCAAAAGCCACGATCTTGTGTAACGATCCGTGAATCCGTGAATCCTTTGACCTAGTTGGTATAGGCAATTACAGGGTGAGTTGTACAGGGAGCTGTTGATTTAGAGTCCCGTCAGGAGGACCCCGCTATGCAGAGATGGTGCGATAAGGAACGCAAGGCACATAAAGACTGATGGAAATAAAACTTCCGAGATGATAGACAAGGACTAGTTTGACTGGATGTTGCTACGTGAGCCGAGCAGTAGCATGGTTTAGGAGGAAAACCGGAGGTAAGAGAATGGGTCACCAGCCCCCGAGTCAATGCCGTCAGCATCAGTCAGCAGGTGGTGCGTGGCGAAAAGGCCCATAAACGCTAGCTTCAAATGCTGGTAGTGAAAGTTAAGAAATTTCATTTTATAACACAATTTTATTTATGTATTTTGTGTTTGTATGTGACCAATCCTGGAAAAGTGGAGAGGTGCGTATATGTAATGTTTGGTTGAAGAAATGGAACAGGTGTGGCGCAACTGCAAACCGGAAGAAGGTTGCAAGAGCTTTGCACATCGATGTAAGCCACGGGCGACGCGGAGAATCCTCAAACTATCCCATACATGTTTTAACGGACGAATGTTCAGTTTACCATCATCTCAATTTCACATTGTTGCCGGGTAAATGACAACCGAGACAAGTCCAACCCAGCAGCCACAAACATAAAACAACGGTGCTGTTTTTGTATTTCCTGAATTATGGGTCAGCCTCAGAACCGCCTGCGATATGCAAAGCATTTGAGCTACTGGAGGGTTGGCGGGTATACGAAGGCACCTTGGTGCAACGCAACAAGCCAATCGACCATGCAGAACGTACCCAAATACCACATGAGGTATTCATCTCTCGTGCAACCTATCAGACCTGTAGTGTGGCAAGCCTCAAAGCGGTCGTACTTGCGGTCTGTGCATCAACAAAGAACTCCAGCTTCCAGATACTTTATTCGGTTGGGGGAAAGCCAGCCTAGTAAAACAGTTCAGTCAGTTCTACCAGGCAAACAGAAAACAGACGCTGGGACGGGCAGGTTGCGGAGGCAAATGAAACGAGTGCTTCCATTTGGGCCTTAGGATTAGAATGAGAATGTTCAGGGCACGTGCAGTATAGCTAAATAAATGACGAAGTGCCTGTGTGAACCGCCATGTCAAAAAAAGCGCACCATAGCCATGTGTGTGACGGAATGGACCATGGTTCCCAACAAGAATTTCACCCATTGCGCATCTTTAGACCGACTATTTAGTGTGCGTACAATGCATATGATCAGAGGATATACTGTTGCTCCTATGAATGAGGAACCATGGCTTAGGTTTGGTTTATATTAGTTAGATCCTAGCAAAACAAAGCACCAGATGATAAACGGAGCTGACAGAGCTGACCAGGGATTGAACGAGGCTCGAAGGAACGAGGCAAAAGTCGTTTGGGCACAAAAGCTCAAGGCCGAAGCATGCAAAAAACGGGGTCACTGGAAGTTAGCGTGAAAATAATTACGAGGGCAGGCACTAGATTACCTTGACAACAGATCTGCACTTTATAGAGCAGATGAAGATGCAGACCTAGGAAGTGAAATTTCTGCAAGTATTAAGGCGCCGGGACATAGAGTGGTGGAGACGGAGATAACCTTAAGGTGGCTGGGAGGATCTTAGTGGTCCGTGGAAAACGAGTTACAGACTGCGTTGAGTAATCCTTGATAACGGCCGTATCAGCGGCATAAGAAAATTGTATTATATGTGGCAGTTGAACAGAAAGAGCGGGATTGGCGCTAGGCAAGAAGGATGGGCTCGTAGAGAAGAAGGGGTATGGCAGGGACGTTTAGAGGACAGGAATATCTGCTGAATGGTGGGGGCAGGTGGTATGGATATACAAGCTGGGCCCATTAAAGGAGTTGAGATAGGGGGCTTATAGTAAGAGATACAAGACAAGGAGAGGGGACAGGGTGTAGCGAATAAGCCGGTTGTGTAATCACTCCCTCTGAGGGGAGTAATGGGCTCCGTCATAGGTGAACAGGGATCCAGTTAGTTGGTAATTGCAGAGGATGGGGCTTTGGAATTGGAAGACGAGGTAAAATTAAAGGTTGTAGGGGTGGAGTTGTACGTGGCTTCGAGAGAGGTGGAGGCTGTGGTGGTGTAGATAGTGGACGGAAAGAGATCTCAGGCAAATAGTATGCGGGTGGCCAGGGGGAGAACTTTATAAGGACTGAGATTGGGCAGTGGTATTTGCGGGTTACAGATCCTGTCAAAGACCTGGCCCGCGCAGTTTGAGGGGCTACAGGTGTATTCATGTAAAATTCGGTGTGTGGTTGGGTTTTTAGACGAAGAGCGAAGAGCAGGAACTCGGGGATTTGGTGTGGGAATGGGCTTTGCGCAACCAGGTTTCGACAGCAGGTGTTTGAGCCCGAGGAGACGCTTTGTTGGGAAACACGAAATGTTATTAGACCAGGAGGTCTGGAATAAGAAGCTGTGCTGTCATCAACGACTGTGGCCTCAAGTCGGCATTGATGAGGTGCCTCATCTATTACATCAGCAGTAGATCCTGCTGCCGTGATCGAGGTCGGAGATGCTACAGGTAAGCGTTCAAAGTTAGAAGTGGAGGACTGGTGGTCGTGGGGAGGTGATGCAGGGCTTGAATCCGGGAAGCAGGTTTGTTCGGCGCTAGAGCACGAGTCGGCGTTGCAGTGGTGTGCGCTTAGACAAGAATCAAACCCAGGGTAATGAAGAATGGAGAAATGATCGGTATAATAGTACTGAGAACTTGGGGGAGGGCGAGGTTGCTCAGTGGTTAGAGCGCAAATTTACTGACCGGAAGGTCCGTGGTTTGAACCTAACTTCTGCATCTCAACTTCCCCTGTTTCGGCTTGAGCAACCTGGCAGTATCCCAGCCTTCGTGCTTCCTTCTGTTGGCATGGCAGTCGGGCACCAAAAAGATGCTACAGGATAACGATTTTTTAAGAATTTGGAGATAACATGTCAACTTCAGCATTAGTAGGGGCGGCTGTAGGCATCACTGGCTTAAAACTGGTTTCGGTGTTGTCGGGGACGGTTGAAGGCTCAAAAGAACTTGATGCGATTGCGCAAGGGGCAGGGCCAATTGGCACACTCAGAAATATGCTATTTGAAGCAGGGGTTCCTCGGCTGCTATTCGCACACGCGTCAACGGTGATCTGGCTTGCGTAGCTGTCAAAAACCTTGGTCGCATGGGAAGTGTGCGGTTGAGTCACGCTACGAGTACCTATTGGTGCAGATTGTTGAAGTGAAGAGGGATCCCTTTGGCGGCTTTCAGTGGCCGACTTAAGAAATTTGGGGAGTGCATTTCTATTAGCTGCCCTTGCAGTAGTGTACGAGCAGCTTTGACATTTACGGTTTTGATTTTTTTGGGTGGAGAGGATGGCTTGAGATATCGGTAAATGTACTGCATCGTCTTCACCCCTGAATTATATTAATACTGGGCAACGCAAGGGTGATTTCTACCTTTGGAGTCTTTGAGCTGTGCGGGCGGTGTTGAGCATGTTACATGCCGTCAAGGTAACAGTTTTCGTGAGCTCGAGCGGGATGCAACCAGAGGCGTTGTATGTTAGTACCTAGTGACTGTATTCCACACTTTGAAAATCCTCAGAAATAATCGTGCCAATAAGAATTGACGCTTTTTCAAGGTTTGATGGATCTAGGGTTGCATCAGGAGTTAGAAGGCCAGCAATTGGCTGTATGCTTTGGAAGGAAGCCAGTTGGCTTCCCATTTGACGCATATGGGCTCTGAGATTGGCCAGGTCTGTGTAAATCTGAGATCCTCATAGTGAGGGAGAGGGCGGCCGATTGGGGCAGTAAGGTAGGTGTCGGTTAGCACTACAGAGCCCTCTGAAGTTACTCACTGCACTCTACCGACCGGTCCTGGAAAGTGATGGGGCTGAGAGTTGGGTCTCTCGGGTGTGAGGCGCTTCTTTGGACACAATGAGAAAATGGATGATGGTGATTAAGGGTCCAACAACCGCTTGGAGGAAGACGGGGGTGACGGCATTATATGATAATTGGATTTAGTTTGAAGAATATTTATTAGTGAGTCAATAAGAAGGAGTTAACCTTACAGTTCACAGTTGGCCCGTATCTGGAGCACTTCAGCTTCAGCTTTGACTGCCAGTATGATCGGATAGTTTAGATGGGATTGTGGAAGTGAATGTCGGTAGCAATTTAACGACATTAACGCTAAACTAGATGAGGTACAAACTTGTAAGACAGACTAGAGGAGATAAGACAGAGGAGCCGGTCTTAGCTAATCAGATGCACACGAGCTTGAGACTCTAACCGGATACTGAAGATCACGACAGAGTCCGTTTACTAACATACTTACGTGAGATGGTTTTCGGTGTCCAAGACGGGCGTGAATATGGTTAAAGATGAGATGGTTGCAAGTTGTGGTGAGAACGGCTGAACTGATGCCTCTTGTGAGCTACGGGATGAATATCTGGAAGTGGAAAGGCCTCGCAGGAATGGTACTGGCTAGCTTAGGCCTTAAGGAAGCCTAAGCAAGTAGGGAAAAGTCAGGGGGAAGTGTGAGTTCAGCTAATGAGGGAGCACTCAAAATAAATAAATAATTACCATGCGAGAACTATTTAAAGCGCCATGGGCGGGCTGGGGTCCGAAAAGTATTTAAGAATACCTGGCCTTCGGATTTTTGTTTCACGGGATCTTGTCACGCTCGTGCCTCTTGACTGCTTTGCAAATACAGAAATAGCACAAACTGACATAGCAGCCGAATACTACTTCCGCAGCCCGCATTTTTGCCGCCATTTTCTCCATGAAGAACAGCTTCGGGTGGTATGTATCACTCATCTTGTCCTTGAACAAGACGAACATTTTTCGCATTAGAGCGAAAAGTTAGCTTTCCACAAAATCTTACATTACTGGACGCCTGGTGCACACATCATCTGTGATCGGGAGCGCTCACGGCTTGTATCTACAGGCCGCACATTACTTGCGTTAAAATGATTCACCGAAATAAATTGTTAACGTGTGTACCATCGATATTTAGTATATCTATGAGGCGCCGGCAAAGCGCTAGCCGCTGCTATCTGGCGAGGCATGTGTGGCTGTGGTGGCTTTCCCCCGGCCGTGACACAAGCACCTGTCCGGACTGGCGAGGCTTAGCCAGGACCAAACGGACGTCACCTGCCACAATGAAACCCAGCTATCCGTCACATACTTACCATAGCAGTTCGAAACTTCCGGTGGTAACTGTAGATGTTCTGAGTGGTAAAGACCTTGCCGAATTCATTGGCTACAAACTGCCGCATTACACACAACCGCGTTCCATATTACATTTTTATTATTATTATTATTATTATAACAGCACCCTTCGGGTGTTCAACTCCTCTTCTGTTAGCCGTCAATTTACTGGGAGTTGATCGTGCAAACACCTGGTCAACTTATGGTGGTATTCAAGATAAACGGGGGCGACGTAGAGACGATGTCCTTTTCTACCTGGTTAAAACCGTGCGGGACAACAGTGCTTCGTTTACCGTTTGTTGTTGGCAAGTGCGCTCAACTTACTAGCCTCCTCGAAGTCCTTGACTTTCCGTTGGTTTCGCTGACCATCCGATTCATTCATAGTGAACCCACTCGTAACACAAATAAGAGCTGGTGTTTCTTCCCGCGGCATGCGCAAATACCACATAATTATATACCATTTATTTGCCATTTACGCCATGTCAAATGCAGCAAAGGACGGAAAACTTAGCCGCCGATTTCTCAATAAACATATCTGAAGCCAATCCGAAAGCATTCTGAGCCATTGCACATCAACTATAAAACTGACTGCGCGCCAAAACATACAGAGGGAGATGAATTAAAACATATTCCAACAAAAGTAAGGTCGGCTATTGTGGTTTTTGGTTTGCGCGTACATACTGCAAAATGCAAAACGTTTATGCAGAGACTGCTATTCGACTCGCAACGGTTTTGGAGAAAATTGCATACGCCGGATAAGCACTGGCAGCCCAGACTGATCGGTCTGCGTTTTTAGAGGGAGATTTTTACAAAAAACTGGCTTATCCAGTGTTTTACTGATTTTTTGCGTCTGAAAAATCCTTGAAGGATCTGGCTATCACGCTAGGCTCAATTGTTGTGGCTGCATAATCATCCGCCTAGGTAGGCTCACCTTTGTACTTTCCTTTGGAGAGTCAGGTTGACGATGACTTAGTGCACGATCGGCGCCTATTTCTCCTCGTAATTTCCAAATTTCAAACCTGCATTTGCTGAGGCGCACTTGTACTTCCAGAATGCATCTTGAATCAATGGCTAGCTGTTGAGTTTTAGCCCGTAAATAAAATACCCGTGAAGGCTGCATTACTGGCAGACAAGTCGCGCTCCTCCGAGATTGGGCAGTATTAACAGACATGTGCAGTCGCACCACCGTTGCGACATACACCGATATTTTATCATTTCATTGAACAAAGCGTAGGCGTCGTAGACAGAAGGTTGAGGAGAACTGCCATGCACCATTTTGTCCGTTTTGTTAGTTTAAACGAGAAGTGCGGGACCAGAAATCCTTTGAATCTTCAGATGTGTAGAACACGCGCTTGAAAATGCATACGGGTTATCATGAATTTTAAGCACATTGCCTAGAGTAAGCGTCTACTTGGGTTTACGATTTGCTAAGTAGCCGCTGTTTTCATTTGAATCCGTAATGCTTGGCGATCTCAATATTTCGCCCCTTAAAAGAAGGGTTTACACCAAGACATAATTGAAACACTTCGTCCGACTAGAATAATTGTCTTTAAGTTTATAGGCACGGGAAACATCATGGTTTTGATGAAATCTCATTTAGCTCGCATCCAGCGATCGGCCTGTATACTGGCATCAGTCCTTCGGGTTATGCCACAAATTATATTTGTGCGTACATAATAATAATATTAATGTTTATTGCCAACTGGTGGGTGGCAGGCCATCAGGCATGATCATAATGTTACAGTCAGAATAAGAGCATGACTGGCGGGGTTTGTGGGTACAGGGGATTGCTCGGAAAAGGGACAGTGTCATAAACAGTAGGCATTAATAATAATAATAGGTTCATTTCCCAACTAGTAGGGAGCATGACGATTGAGGCATGATCGGGTCGTTACATCGTTATCTTGCGCACGCGAGCACCCAGTTGCTGGGTTCAAAATAATCAGCCTGCACCTGATGATGCTTGCTTTTATTCAAGTGAGCACGCAGTTTTAATTTCCCAGTCAACTGTCGGTCGTGTTTTTATAACCGGTCACTCTCTAATCACGCCTTCGAGTTCTCTCTGTTGAGGACAACCTAGCTAGCTGGAGCGTAGCTTGAACCACACGCATTTTCAAATGATATTTTATACAGAATATCTTTATATGGACTTGTCACAAAACAGTCGTCTTCAGTTTAGCTTGTTGGGCGGCCGCTGACGCGGAAGAACGACCATGAAATCGGATGCATTGTAGTGAGATGCTGGCTGTTCTAGCAACTGTCAATCTGAAAACCGTGCGCCAGGGAAAAACTTACCGTGGTGTGTGCCATAGTGTAACCGACGTAACTGGGTATACGCGGATTACAGATATGCCAAACCAGAGATTTCATTCAGTGGTTAGATGGGGCCCGGAATGAGGACAGACCTGCACTAGTCAGTGTTCCTCTTGGAAGCACTATGCCAAGGCGCCACTGCCGAATCCTGCAACAACCTAGGGCTGACCACCTAAGGAGTGTATTCATTAGTGCAGTGGTTGCCACACCGCCAGGAGCGATTGTCAAATCTTTCTGAATCGAATGGATTGGTGTTGTTAGTCTTCAGTTATGCAATACTTCAGAGTTTATTTATGTATACTGCGAAGTACCACTTCCGAAAACCATACATTGTTCCTCCCTTCAAGTATTCTTCGATGACTGCTGTGGTGAGTTGCACCTTTCTGTTGCTTCACTTATAACATTACGTGTTTCGTCAAGTGCATGAAAGTTTTGTTTGAATACGCAAGAACTACAAAACGCACGTTTGCACAATTGCACACAATACAAACGTGGTCACGTGCTTCGACTTTCTTTTCTGATTTTGATCACGCTTGCAGCGGTCATTCGCGAGTTTCCTGTGTTAAAGCTGATATCAAATCATTTCTGACTGTCATCGGATTTTATTATATGTGAGAACTGTTAGTGATAATGATAACGATAATGTTTATTCGCAACTTGTAGGTGGCATGCCGTCAGGCATGATCATAAGGTTACGGTTAGAATAAAAGCATGACTGGCGGGGATTGTGGGTAGAGGATGTTTTGGGAAAAGAGACGGCGTCATAGGCGGCGGGCATTATCCGATGTAGACGTGGTCACTACTAAACCAGCACGGGCAGGAAAGCACAGTCACTATGCTTTTTTGGAGAGAATATCGGGCAAGATCAGACCGTTGGGATTTGAAGGTGGCGGGCAAAAATAAAACGAAGGAGGGCAAAACAAGAGGCTTCCTGCCTGACATATGACAAGAAAACTGTAAACTGCGGAAAATGAGAAACCGAAACATCAGATCTGGTGAAGCAGCAGAGTTGGCGTCATCCAGGAGGTCAAACTGAACTTAAACCTAAAACCACCACTGAGGCCTCGTGGCCTTGGACCGTTGGGCGAATGGCCAGGGTCACAAAAACCGTAAGTGGGGATGATGAAGTGGAGGGAGTAGCAAAGCGGATAAATGGTAACAGGAATCTCAGAATCATGGTGTACACTGAAACTGTAGAGACTCACTGGTGTCGTTGTTGGGGAGTCGGGCATAATGGTCTCTTGGAAGAGTGAGATGATGGCAAAGCTCCAGCCGAAACGCGAACTGTATTGAAACTTATTGATTTTGTGGGAAGCACAGACACACAGAACTGGTTAAATTCGAGCGAAAAGTTTCGCAGATTGTTCAAAAGAAGGTCACTGGACACCATAGTTTGATTATTATTTATTCACTGACCCAGGCAAACGACGAACTATTTTAAAGAGAACAATTCTTTGTGAGTCTGTTCCACTTGATCCCCGTTATTATTGTATACTCGATCTTGCGTTATTATTTTTATTTCTATGCCGCACACCCCTGGTAAAGTAGCTTTTAGGGTAGCCAGACCACTACACTGCTAAGCTCTCTGCCCTCTCTTGGCTCGGATACGTTATACCTGGCCGAAACTCACCCTTACCTGGCAGTTGGTAAAACCCAAAGAGCTCTCTCCAAAAGCACTCGTTCCTTAGGCTGAATAATTTTAAACTATTTTGTCCGTTCTATATTGTGGTCCGTCGGTTTATATGCTTCCTGAAAATTGGGAAATAAGCCTACTATTATCATTGTAACTTATTAGCGGCCACCCATCACACTTGTTTGGTGAGCTTTTCTTATGTTTGCATCATTGAACGCACCATTTCAGACGTGGTCTTACGAAGGCATTCTAAATGTAGATCCTCACAGCTTGTTAGCCGTGAGTGGATGGCTCTTACTTAGCAAGATGGGTGGCGGCTACATGCTGCCCCTTGGGGTTGAAAGCTTCGTCTGCGAGACGTTTGGGTTTTGTAACTTTTGATGACGCACACTCACAGAGTATAGATCTACTACTTTCTGGTTCTTTTCAGTGCACGCTGGCGGATTCAGACCGTGTTCATGTAATCTGAAATGAAACCGAAACACATGAAATTCATCTCAAGGATACACTGTCTACCTAAGTGAATGAGCGAGTTTCACGTCGTCAGAAAACATGCTACAAGAGTTATTCAGCATGGCGGGCAAGTTGTTGACACAAACGATAAATGACGAAGGCTCAAACTAGATTCCCCAGGGAACATATTTCACTGGAGTATTTGAGGTTTGGAGTTAATCGTGCAACCTAACGCCAAAAAGTGGCTTCCCCCGAATTTCAGTCACCTACGCCAGTCGCAGGATTGTCAGCACGCATTTGGAGAAGTCATAAGAGTATCCAGCCAGCAGAAAACAATTGGAAACTTTGTTCTTCCATTGATTGTCAATTTGTGCGTGTTAATCTGTCATTGCTTTGAAAACCACTGTTATGTGCCCATCGAGTTTTTGGATCCGGAAATTTTCACTATTCGTTCTTGTCCAACTCAAAAGTCCAATTCATAGGAACACTAGTCGCCCCTTAATGTTTCGTAGGTTCAAATCGTCAGGAGGCATTTCTACGCTCAGATTCGTTCTGGGTTGTAAGTTGTGAGTAACTGTAATGATACGCAGGTTAGGATCGGAAAAAACCGCAAATGCATTCGCATACTATAAATGCATGTACGCTGGTAAACATAATCTCAACAACGAGTAAAAAATTAAGTACATATGTACACTTTACATATTACAAGAATGTCGACAGAAGAAACTGGTAGAGCAGCTAAAATTCAGTATGTAAAATGCAAGGATGATAATGATGAAAACCCAATCAGGTCAACTTTGAAGCCTTGGAGTAAAAGCGACGATAAGGTGGATTTGAAAATATTGTCAGAAAATTAAAGCAATAAACAAGAAAACATTTCTGTGCATGCACAATGAAAATTCCCGGAACCAAGCCCACACAAACAACTCTTCGTTAGAAATAGCGGAATAGAGCGAAGAATCCGTCATCTGATTGGGTTTGAAGTGACACTGTGTAAATGAGACTCTCAAGCAGTCGGAGCCATTTAAGCGGAACAAGATAATATCACCTTATCTTTTTACTAAGATCAAGTGAAGGTTGATTTTTGATATTATAGGCCACAGCTGGAAGTTCTCAGGCATGCTTCTGCCGAGCTTGATCCAGGAAAGCTAGACAGGCCTGCAACCTTTCATAAAGGGGCAGATAAGCCGGTAATAGAGGACGGGGAGTTTAGCTCACAATGTAGAAAATTGCCCACTCCTATCATCCTCCTGGGCAATGAAGCTGTGGTTAAGGTCTCTTTGTGTTGTCAGGCGTAAGATGGTCTGGGCCCCGAATGGTTTGACAGGATAAAACCGTAGCCCACTGGTCTTTTAAATGACGTATGCACAGTTTAGTGTGGGTTGGGTTGGGCGGAAATCTATGTTGACGAAGTAATTACTGTCACACTGGGTCCAAATGCAACCCCTAGCGTTTTTTCAAGGGTCTTCGGTTTTGGCGCAGGGTATCCAAGCGTAGGTGATTCCTGGCAACTTGATTGAAGAGCTGGAACTAGCAGAAGTTTGAGATCCTGGAAGCAAAATTACCATCTTGGTTTTTAGGATAGCGATCCATGCTAAAGGAATGTTAGTGATTGGCTGCAACACAGCATAACTGATGGAGGGAAGTCTGGGTAAGCAGTTTTCGACAGCGCCTGGCACAAGACCTGCGCTTACCATAGAGGGAAGCGGACTGAGACGCCATCGAATGAAAGGCGCCCACTTAAAAATACTAGGTATGCAACAAAGGATCCTTGGCCACACCAGAACGTCCCTGGGCTGCTGCTGTGTTAACACTATTCATTGAAGTGTGCGCTATTTGAAGGGTTGGAATCTGAACCAGAGCACAGGATAGCCAAGGATCTTCATTTGTTGGCTTGGGCGATGAAGCCACCGACTGCCCTAAACTGAAAGTAATGGACTGTGAAAACTCAGCGTAGGAACCTAGAGAGACAAAGGCAGTTTGCGTGAGTGTGTGAGGGATGTGGCACGTAAGATCAATGAGCCTTTCCAGACATTTAAAAGAATCCGAAAGATTTTGACTCTCGGGAACGGTTTATGTGCCTGCTTGCCGGGGTGGCGCCATGTTTGAAGGCACCTGCGCCATCAGTGCGTCTGCAAAGGGTGTTAACCAGAACAATCTTAAAGCCTGGGTTGCCGATCATTTGATCTCCATGAACCTCCAAGACGCGGCGAACATTATCGGGTAAGACTACGTAGGAGACGCGAGTTTCGCTGGTTCAGAAACTTCGTTCGTGACACTGGTACACTCGCTTTAGATACACGTGGGCGAAGTTTGTATCTCAGGAACCCATAAGGGATTTAGCCGACCGATTAAGTTAGAGCAATTAAGGTTGCGAGAGCACAAGTGGGCGTGAGGCTCGTTGTGGAGAAAGAGAAGGTAGCGGGTGTGCAAGTGGTCAATGGATTTACCTCGGACGGTAAGGGTGACCTGGGGGTAGGCCGAAGCAGTTAAAGTGGTCAATAGACGTGAGCTGGAAAAGGCGAGATGTCAGCCAAGTGTACAGATATTAAAAGTGCTGCTTTTAGGACCTCGGGCGCCATCTCCGGGGTATTATGCGGGAGATGTGGTGATTAGGCATGTTAGCCTATATATCTGTCCGAATGGCGGCGTTCTTCTTGGCAGCGACCAGCCCAGGCATAATGTTCACCCTGCTGGCAAGCGTCAGATGACGTGCAGCTAAAGCGGTCTTCCGGAGCTGAGTTCGGCAGTTATAATAATAATGTTTATTCTCAACTAGTGGGCTGTTTATCTTCAGGCATGATCATAAAGTTACAGTTTCATGCCTTTGGAATACCACGGCTGTGGCCACGACGCTGAGTATGTCTATGCGGTGGAGCAGAGGTGAAGCCAGGTCAATGTGGGGGAGGAAATCAGTGGCTACTCGGGTAGCGATTGCCTCAGGGGGTATTATATGTTGGCCTAACATTTTGGATAGGGCAGTAGCAGGCGATGCAAAAACCACGTTAACGGTGAGGACGGCATCTGACCACAGGATTATGTTCCGCTGTATGGCTTTTAAAAATGCGATCAGATAAAGGAAATTTGACAGTAAATCTTTCTTGGAAGTGCAGAACGCTCATTGGTTCTCAGTTGGATTGGACAGATGGAGTCTACTGCTATCTGTTGTCTGAGGCAGGCGGAAGGGCCACGCAGGTGTGCTTTTGGCATTGACGGAAGCGTCCAGTTGTCGTTTGTACAGACCTGTGTTTGATGGAGAGCTAAACCACAGTATAATATTTATGAAGAGGAGATAAAATGTAGGTTTATGTGGTGCGCGAGAAATCTCAGCATTTTAATCAACCCGCGCACTATGCAACCTTCAGATATAGAGCGTTTGCTGAAAGACAATTAAGGGTAACATGCTCATCTTTGCTTCCCGACAGTCAAGTTGTAGAAGCATCTATTAACAAAAACATCTGACACAGATGCAACGATACTCAAAACTGCGAAACCGGACAAGTTTGTATAGCTTTGGACGTTCAAACCGAAAGGCCTTCAGCACTGTTCGTGCGTGAAAAGTTCCGATACTTCATGAGCATTGTATGCTACTGCCGGTATTTTTACCCTGTTTTTGCCCAGTTACAGCGGCAAAAGGTGGCATGCGTCCTTGCCAGGAGTGTGGCGGTTCTGAATTTTTGCTGCACTTGGTGGACGAACTGGAGAACGACAATAGCTCCTTCGGCCTTCACTGCCTCACTTTGACCCCAGGATACCTCCCAGCGTTGATGCTGACGCTTCGAGAAGCAGAAGTAGTCACGCGGCGTTTGCTGACAGCTGTCGGTAACCACAGGTATTCTGTCGGGCAACGTTTACGCGCCAAAACGAAACATAGGACGTTGGGTTTTGAACTCCTTGCGACTCATCACGTCGTTCACCACTCACATTCCGTACATACGTATGTTTTCTTCCTTAATCACAAGCCTTCCAGCGAGGCGGATTTACTACAGAAATTCTGTCATCCATGTTTTCTTACCCTGGATTCAAGCGATGTTTCACACGCCTATGGCAAGGCCGCATCTGCTGAGGACTGGTATCGGTGGCTACAAATACTAGCTTTGCTGAAGTTCAGGCGCAGGTCACAAGCCATTTGTTGTCATCTTAGATGATGATCTATTTTTGAATATGGCCAATGGAAACACCCGTAAGTCGGAACTACCTTGACTGTCGATATGAAAGCATTTACGAAGCCGCGGGGCGGATGCCACAAGGGATCGCCGACCACAGGTAATGATTAGTTGCTTGGTTGACTACCTGAAAAAGTACGGTGTCAGAATACTGAGACCACCTACTTTAATCTACGGGCAAACAACCTACAAAAACACCCCTGACCTCAGCAAGGGGCCCAAATGGGCGTTCTCCACCCCCAATGTAAGGACTGATCAACATCGTCACCAAAATCTGAATATTCTGTTGCGCTCACTGACGTTCTGTCTGTAATCTTACTAAATACCAATCCATTCCAATTTTCCGCAGTCGTTTCGAGTTCAGATGGATACCGGTAAACTCCGGGCGGATGTGCACAATTTGAGGAACGAACCTTCGTCTCTCAAGGTGGTGCACTCCATTACACTTAGTCTAATCACCGGCGAATTGGTAACTGTCTGTTACTATTAAATAGGGTAGTCCGTATTAACACTCTTGCACCAGGGGTTCATCGGCGCTTAGCATGCCAGCACCCGGTTCACGAGTAAAATTTTGCTGACCTCATTCCACCATAGCGCACGGAAGTAGCTAAATTGATGGCATGCGGCATGCAGGACCTCGCCTACACAGCTCAGAGATTACGCAAGACAAAACCATCTACGTGGTTTCCGAAACCACTGCACTTCATGCATGAACATAACACCCATCGGCTACCAGATGGGTCGAAGTTTGGTAGTCTGTTGATGAACGTTACATGACTGCGTTTCTTTGTCTTCTGCGGTATAACCGGGTCGAGTAATGCAACATGACGCAGCCATATTTTCACCCATATGACAATCACTCTGTCCATCTCCCACGCCAGAACACCGAAGAAACATCTCACGGATTCACGGTTTGATAAATAGGATCGAGGATTTTGCCCAAGCTTAACGGGTCGGGTTTGTTCTTGTCGTTCAGTGGCTGCCGTTCACCTGAAAGGCACAAAAAAGGGTGTAGCACTGCTATTTACGCTCTCAGCGCGGGGCAGTAATCTTGCCAACGTAAGGAATCATCTAAAAATGCGTCTAAAAGTGCTTCTAACTGGGTAATAGATGCAGCTTGAACAACCGTCGGAGGAATGGTATTCCACACACAAGCTACCCGGAATGAGACAAACTGTTGACTAATAAAGGTGTGCACTCTGAGCTTGAAAATCTTCATACCATGTCCACGCCGTGTGTTAGTTAAGTCAACGGTGAAAAACCTGTTGGCCTGAGAATTCCGGAATCTCCACCTCAAACTTTCACACTTCTTGAAAATCAGAACAGTGCAAAAGTGAATGCGAAAATCGCATTCGCAAATTTTCAACAATCCGGATATGACTTTTGCCAAACCAAGTTATTGTGAGCATCTGTGCCCTAACTTTAAGCAAACCTGCCCGTTGGCTCAAAATCCAACTTCGCTTTAAGATTGTGAACCCTCTGCATTATGCCACCTACCTGCATCACCCTTGACAAGCGTGATTCTATGTCGTACCAGCGTACTTCATTGCCAGCGCAAAAGGCGCTCCATTCGACGGTGGCAGCATGTGTTCACGCTTCGATCTATGCGTAAATGCAACAGAAGCACCTCAGGATTGCGCGCGGAATACTTGGCGGAATCCTATATCCCTACCCGCCGTTACTAATATTGGGCATAATTACGTTCCGCCTCCGTTTTCAACCTCATAATGGTTGCCTGAACCCCCCTTGAACAAGGACTGTCAAATCCACCGGCAGCTCCGCCACCGTTGCCATAAACCGAAATTGATCTTCCCACTCAAAAGCTTCCTCCACCGCAACCTTCGGCGCGGTCACCCATTTTTCCGTGGCTCCCCCGCCGCTCTCGTCCTTTTATCCTGCATCCCACGCTCCAGTTCGTTTATACACTATGCCTAAAAAAAACTCAGACTGCCTATGCCTACCCTCCGCTCCTTGCCATGCGGCACCGAAGGCACTGAAAGACCCGTCTCCCTTTTCTTTTTTAAGTGATATTTCAGCTTCACGTGCAATCATTTTATCTCCCCATGTATAGACACTCCGTCACCCCTTCTAGCTAGCGTGAACTAGCCTCCGCTATACTTGCCCAGTAACCGTGAGTTCTTTGTCTTGTCCCGACTAGTCGTTTGGCTTGAAACCCCTTTATACCTCGCCCTCACCCCATTCCGTACCAGCACCTTAGGACTTACAAGCCTTTTACTAATCACCCTGCCTTCCTCCCGTAATCTCTTTAATAAAATTTCTACCCCTCTAATCAACGACCACTCTATCTTCTAAAGTACAGAAATGCTTTACCAACGTGAATGGACCTCACAAAGCCCCAACGCGCCAATGTGGTTTGCCTTGAGGAAGCGTTGATGAACATCCATATCCGTGAAGAACAAGTAGGTTAGAGGCTGGTCATTGTTCCGCTCTGCCAAGGTTAAATATGGTAAGATCGCTGAAGCAGAATACATGCAAGAAAGGTGTTCTCTCAGTGGACTTCAACTACTACTATGTGGTCACTCGTGGGGTCTCGTTTCTGTCCCCCAATGAGAGGGCGGTTTGTTAGTTTTATCCGTGTTGTCTCATGTACTTAAATAGTATATTTTTGTTTTTCCGGGTGAGGCCTAGTATATAGGTCCATTTCCGTACGTCCCAGTGGCGGGTTCCTGATTTACGCCGTTCTTTGAAACAAACACCGCATCGGGCTCAAGAATCCTCTGGGCAATAGTCCTGTGTCTCTTACTCTGGAGTTGGTCCAAGTTTAAGCTGTTCAAGGGAGGCACATACTCCTGAGAGGTCTGCGAGGCAGAAGTTTGAATCCACGTTTGAGATTCAGTCCAGTAGCGGAAGTAATCAAGCCATCACACAGCGGTCACTACGTCCCAGTGAAGTCTCAATTTACACTTGATCAGCGAATTGTCTTCCGTTGATAATGACCAGATCGAGTAGTGGACGGTGGTTGGCCTGCACAGCATTTGGTCAATGCGGTGGCATACTGCCCTGTTGAGCATATGTATACAGCGCCCGTGCAGTGTCCACTACACCTGATGCAACGAAACTCTGCTCAGGAAGTCTTGAGGGCCTTGAAGCCATCTATAAGCAAAAGATTCGTGAAGCGATAGGTGGAGGAGAGTTACACAGGGGTTTGCATGAGGAACAGGTCGTCATCCGGCACACTTTCTGGGCAATGAGAGAGGACGCCAAAAAGTGAAAAATTGGTCAAACTCAGCAAAATCTGAATCCACGGTGCATGAAAAAAGGTAGAGGAGCAGCGTCGAGGTGGACATTTGGGGTGATCGGGGCGGCATTTAAGTTCAGAGCACTTTCACCGGCCGTTAAGCGTTTCTAGCCAGTCTGAAAAATTAACTCAACTTCTGTCGAGACCCCATTACCGGGGATGTGCAATATGAGCTGGAATTCTGTAGGTGTGATTATGGATGGTCGTTCAATGCGGGCCGACCCTCCTCGGAGTCGACGATGCTCCAGGGGAAAGAAGTCAAGCACCGCGAGGCGCAATTTAAGGCCGGCAACCATTTTCGTGGCAGCTCGATGGACACACTCAATGAGGATTACGTCCTTCTTGCGTCCTGAGTAGACAACTTGGTTGGCATATTTAAGAAGCGGTCTGACGTGGGCCCCATAGACTATCTGGAGGTCCATGCGAGTAACACAAAAGAGGGTGGGCCAAATCATACGTAGCACAGAGAATGCTTTTTGAGCCGACTTCTCTTGGTGCAGTGAAAAGGACATGTCTGAAGAGAGCCAGATGCCCAAATCCTTTTTGGCACCTATCCTCGTGATGTCTTCTGGTCCATTCTCACCATGCACGACATTGGCGTTCGCTGAGTGTTCTCCGAATGACATATGGACGCACTTTCCGTCATTCAGGGGAAGGTGCCAGTCCGACGACCACTGCCTTGCAAAGTCTACATCCATTTGAAGGGCACTGGCATTTGAACTCCAGGATTCCTAGTCGTCTGCAGAAATTAGACATGGGCCTGAAAGAACGTCTGGAAGGTCATTGACATAGATCAGAAGCAGAAGTAGTCTCAAAATAGAGCCTCGAGGCACTCAAATGGAGACCGGTGCCGGAGAAAGGTAGGTCGAGCCTACTTTCACTCGGAATGTTCTGTCTGTTAGGAACGCTTTAATCTAGTGTAGAGTTTTCCCCTGAATCCCGTAAGACTCGAGTTTGTGGAGCAGCGGGACGTATGGGACTCGATAGAATGCTTTTGAGAAGTCGAAAAATATGGCATCCGTTATGATTCCCTCGTCCTTAGCTTGGATTAAGCTGTCTATAAGTACGAGCATGTTCATCACGCAAGAACGGTTTTGGAGGAATCCGTGCTGAACTGGGGATATCAAGTTATTGGTTGTGAGGTGATCTAGGGTGGCGCGCTTCAGAATGCGTTCCATCACCTTGCATGGCACGCTAGTGAGGCTAATGGGCGTGTTGCTGCTGGGCGATAATCGGTCACCAGTTTTGTAGATTGGTGTGACAATCGCTTTTTTCCAAGCAGAGGGAATATTACCTTCGTTGAGCGGCTGACGAAACACCAGGTAGAAATGATTTGCCAGTGTGTACGATGTTTCCTTCAGGATCCTTGGATGCACCTCGTCTGGCCCCAAGGCGCAGAACGGGTTGATCTTGTGCAAAAGTTGAGAAATGTCCTCGTCCGTGAAGAGCAAGTTGGTTAGAGGCCGCTCGTAGTTACGCCGCTGGAAGATTGGGTGTTACGAGGTCACTTGTGCAGAATACAGGCCTGCATAGTGGTCTCTGTAGACTTCAGATACCACTATCGTGTCACTCGTGGGTTGCCCGTTCCTGTCCCTCAAGGAGAACGCGGTTAGCATATTTCATTGGCGATGTTTCATGTATTAAACAGCACATTTCTGTTTTTTTTTCGGGTGAGGACCAGAATTGTGGCTTGTTTTCGTATGTTCCGTTGACGGATTTCTGATTTACAGCGGTTCCGCATTTTAAGAAATGCCAGCTCATCTTCTGTGTCTGCTGTAGTCAACCATTTGAAAAATAGTTGAGACCTCTTTTTCAGAAGATGCCGAAGACTTTTAGGTAGCTTGCGGTCCATCCGACTGCGTGCTGTTTTTTTCGGGGCGAACATCCCGTCAGTCTCGTGAATTTTTTGGACAATGGTCCCGTATAACTCTTCCACTGAAGCTGGCCCCAGTTTAAACTGATCAAGAAAGATGCACCTTCATGAGAAGTCTGCACGGCAGAAATTTCGAATCCACGTTTGAGGTTCGGGATTTCTGGCCCAGTAGTAGCTGAAATCAAAGGTCAGAAAACAGTTGTCACTATGTCCCAGTGAGGCGTCAATTAACACCTGATCGAAGAAGTGTATTTCGTCAATAATGACCAAATCCTGGAAGGACAGTGTTTCGCCTGTGCGCTTTCCGGTGGGTGTGACCACATGTTGAGTCCGCAGGCTCTGTTGAACGAATTTGGTCAGCGCCGCGGTAAAATATTCGCTAGACCCGACGCGTTGGAGCTCCATCCAGGAGACCTTGGGGGCGTTAAGATCACCCGAAGGCAAGGGATGTGTGGAGTCGTAGCTGGAGGAGAGTTGCTCAAACGTTTGGATGAGGAATTGGCCACCTTCCGGAGGACTCGAGGGGCACCGGTAGACCGCACCTAGAAGGAGAGAACCGGACCCGCGCAGCGGGATTTGAATCCACAGTACATCGCAAAAAGGTGCAGGAGTGGTATCGGAGTAGACAGTCGGGATGGGCATGGCCGCATTTAAATATAAATCAACACCATTAGCCCTCACGCGTTTTGGATTAGCTCGAAAAATAGAGTAGCCATCTATTGAGATCCCTGCGTCAGAGTAATCTGGTGTGAGACAGGTTTCTGTAAGCGCAATTATGGACGGCTGTTCAAGGCAAGCTGACTGTTGAAAAGACTGAGGCAGTTTGTGGACAAGCATTTCAACACTGCTTCTGCTGCCTGCGAAGGTGGGGAGCCGAGAGGTGTTGCGCCAGAGAGGTTAGCAGATTTAGTAGCTGTACGCCGGGTTTGAGTCCAAGGCATCGAAGGGCCTCCGCGGCGTACTCGTCTGCTTCTCGCCTTTCTGGTTACGATGGCTGCTTTCACTTGCAGGGTTTTTTATGCCCCGTGGAAGTCCGGTTTGTGCGGACCTTTCACCTTTGAGAGACGTACTTTTTCCCCTCGTGAGCGAAAATTTCGACCGCTGAAACTTGCAGCTCGTTGTTCAATGGTTTGGAGCAAAAATGTTTCTGTTTGGTTTCTTGGGCATTTGGAGCAGTTTGATCGACAAGGTGTCTCAGTGAGACTCTGTGCTTTGGCTGGCAGCGCCAAGAAGTATTCCTTTTGGCGGATCACCCAGGAGGCTTGTTCTCGCAGAGGACTGCACCTTGAAGGTAGCCAACACCCTTCTGATTTGGCGAAGTTTATGTGGTTTGTTTGACTGCAGTTGCCGTTCTTTCGTGTTTGTGTGGAATCCCGAGTCTCCCGCAATCAACGCGGCCAACTGGGTGTACGAAGAATTTTCCGGTTCGTTATTGTCGGGTTTGTGGCTTTGGCTATGGGGGTCGTGGGCGACGACTGTGTCCACGATCGGACGGGTCAATTTTGACGGACTGGAGCTGCAGACTGCCATTTTCACATTTTTGGTGGCTGTAGGGTTCTCTCAGCCTTCCCCGATGTCGAGATCAACACATGTGGTTGATCTGTCGGTAGGTTTCGCCGCTTGTCTCCGCACGTCTGGTCCACTCCAGCTCGGAATTTGTGGCTTGGGTCTGGGGTTCACTGCTTCACCCTTATTGTCTGTTAAGGAAAGAAGCGCTGAGAGCTCTACTTACCGTAGACACTGCGTCCGCGCTAGGCTTGCCCCCTCCCGAGCCCCGCTGCTTTTGGTAGTCGAGGGGTCTGCGGTGGTTGAGTAGAAGCCGCAATCCGCAGTCACGGTCGGTTGCGTCCACGTGATTTCAAGAGCAAACGGGGCAATGACTATCATCGGTCTGGCATTAGGTTTGGGGTCGGCTGAACTTGAGCCAAGCGGGAGCCTGGTTTGCGTCTCTCCTCTAGGATTTATGTGGCCCAGCTTTCGCTCATTTAGAGGGTTACCCTCGGATATACGCTTGATTGTTGGGTAAACCTTCTGAAGGCGAACAGCCCACTCAAGGATCTTCTGTACGGCAGATGGGGAGGAATGGGTGATTAGAAGTACAAAGGTTCGCTTGCTCTCCTTTTCGCGTATCCAAACTGCGTGAAGAGATCCGTGTTCAGGCTTTGTGAGGACACCGCCAAGGATTGACCGTGGCAGTTCTGTTGGCGTCATTTTTCTAGAGAACGACATTCAAATGATCAGCCTGCTCTCCCACATGCGCCGTTCCACTATATATCATATTATTTTTATATATATGTTATATACTAGTGACCTAAAAAATGTCCCTGTTTCCAAGGCCACTGAAAACAGATATAACCCTATTTAGCCCCACATAACGACCTGCAGTCCTTTCTCCAACGTGAATAGACTTCATCCTTTCTCTCTCTCTCTCGGTGAAATTCGTGCTGTTAAATACCTCTTTCCAGCCACCGGACTTTATCGATAACACTGCATACGCTCTCTCGCACCATCATCGACGGTGATAGCTTGCTGGTCCTATCAAAGGGGTGATGAATGGCAGGAAGAATTCGCATAATGGTGTGCATCTTTGACGAGAGGTATTGGAAGCAGGGACGGCTCATGTGATGCAACAATCGGCGGCTAGTGTAACCGTAAGCTCGTGGTGTATTGTCTGTCTCAAACACGCGAATATGGGTTTGTTGGGAAAGGTTTGAAGAGACTGGAGTATCAAATCAAGGAAAACAGGGAGATAAACCGGCCGCAAGAGTACTCTCCCAGCAAAACTTAACCGGTCACGGGACCAAAGTGAGTTCGGGCATATGGCGGAGTAGCCACACTAGACAACATTTGGAACACACCGGGTCTGAATAACCAGAGTGCAGCTAACAGAAACATCATCAAGCACATGCCAAGGGAATGGAGCCCCAAAAAGTCACGTGCGTCATTATTTTGGTTGAAGTAGATGGGTATAAGGAACCAAAGGTCAAGTATGTGACACACCAAGTGGGACAGGAGTTTCATCAAAACGACACGGTAAAACCAAAGCCAAGACGTGAGTAAAAGGAGAGAGTGCACTAGTCAAGCGAGTTAGGAAGATCCTGCTCTAGT
>SJOL01004228.1:446936-463875 GCA_004794785.1 Opisthorchis felineus | reverse complement strand
TAATGGAACGAGTTAGCGAAAGGGTGCGGTCAAGAATTGGAAGGGAATAGTTGCGGGTGTGATATCAAACCGGGTATGGCAGTGCCGTGCCATCACTGACCTGACATACTTCGGTTTTTGGACAGCCCCTTAACGGGCGTCACATTTAAGGTCATTGGGTTGGGATGTGCGAATCTTCGAGCAGCGGGATTCTTTTCAAGCTGGCTAAGGAAACAAAGGTAGATAGAAGCCGATATAAGATCGCAGGCTTTTTCTGTCCGGTTGGAGAACCCTGTGGGTATAGATTCATAGACCAGGTGGGGTAGATGACAGCCAACCAGGTCGTCCATACCTGATATTGCCGAAGTCCAAAGCATGCACCAATACCCGCGGCAGAGAACCGTATAGGTATTGTCCCGTCATTTGACTGGACGTCGTCGGCCCCAGCCGCATGCTAGTCGTGTTCACCAGCTTGATTGTCACTGCTGCGTTGTGCAAGCAACGACGATCTTGTCGACCAATCTTAACTGAGAGTTTCAGGTTTCTCCTTGATCTAGGGCAGGGTTCAATGGGTGGCGCCATTATCAGTTTTTCCCGATGTGCAACCCTATCCTCAAACTATCTGGCAACTTTTCGGGGCCGGTTACGGAAGGTCTGTTATTCTTCGCCATTTAAAATGGAAAACACCCATGCCAGTTACCTGGACCTGATTTATTCCAAGACGATGTCTCGTAGTTTGCTGGATGACTTGACCTACTCCCACGGGTCTTATATAATTGATGATATTTGCACTTTTTTCGACCTAAAGAAATACTATGAGTGCAAATTATATGATAAAAGCCTTATATTCTTCAAACGTAGTACGAATTATCAGGTAATAAATGTTTCCATCGCCGTGATCACTCGGTATAACACTTTCCGAATTACGAGGGCGCAGACTTCCGCATCCGCCTACTCGAGATGATGCCAGAAAAAATGTGGATACAGGGATGAACTGCTCCCATATTTTGGGTCAACGAATGTACTGCAGGCTGCAGTGGGTCCCAAAATGACAACTGCAGAAGAGCCTGCAAATTGAACCCCTTTTAAGCGAGGCACATTTTCTAGCAGTTTGGGACACACTATCTCATGGGGCACTGTTTTCTGATTCAAGGTAATTCTTGATCTTGGAAAATCGCTCACTTGAGTAATTCACCCAGTCGAAGAAAAACGCACTAGACGCAGACATTTTAACCATGAAATGGTAACCTCGGAACCACAGTAGTTTCTAAGCCGTCATTTTTATTCTCCACATACCGATCGGCCACCCACCCAAACGGTTTCTCATTAGTCACGGAAACTGAGATAAGGCTTTGAAATATACCCCCCAAAAACACTCTCCATAAAGCACTCTTACGTCTCCACCGCCGAATACCATTCACTATCCTCCAAAATTTAATCTCCCTATCCACTCGGTGGCCACAGCCGCCGCATCCCTCCAGGGTTCCAGGTGACCTGACTTCACCTAAATTTGTAGCTGAACTCCTCACTGACACCTACGTACCCAAGTTCTGAAGCCCCACCCACACTTTCAGCCCCATATTCTCCTGCCCACTTCTCCTCCCTTGGACAACGCACTTAGGCTTACTGCCCGTCTACCGCGGTCAGAATTTTTTTGTCGCTTTGCTGCTCCGGTGCCTCATCGAGACCAAATAGCGATCTCATTGTATCCTCTAGAAATGCGCTTTTGCACTGAAAAGGATATACTCTGTTTTTGTCGACCTCCTAGAAATTGGCCCACGGTGCTGAGAGAAGAGGATCACTCGTCAGATCTCCAGGATCAGAGGTGGTCACAGGCCAAATGACGACGGACCTACCTCACTCATTTGAAAAATTGCACACGACTGCACACAGCAGGTGCTCACATCGCATAAATCGGTGCATTCAGATTAGCCCGAAGTTAGCTTGATCCGTGAATGTTTGGTCAGTCTCGTCCCATTTCTCCTCGGCCTCACCGTTGCCACCAATGATAGACATAGGACTGCGAGCATTGTTCCAGGTATGTTTACGAAGAGTCACGCGGTATCGCTGCTGTAGGCCGGGTGAGCCTCGGTATCCCTGGCTTTCTCTACAGTTGGGAGGTATATAGTCTCCGCCTGATCCTCGCGAGTGAGAGTGGGTGGAACTCTTGAAACTTTTGGATAGACGAGGACCCCCTCCAGGGACCGGTCATTAACCAGGCGGAGTTTATTGTTTCTATCAGTTATTTGACCAGCTATTCCGTCAAATATCGCAGCTTTCTTACTCACTGATAAGCTTAGAGTGTGGTTCAATGAAATTGTAGCCGAGTAGAAGGACAACCCCACTTGTTTCAACCTGAACAGCCTTCTTTCTCCAATGCCCGAAAGAACTATCCAAAAATTTTTCCAAGGCTATTTATTCCCACTATTTATTCCTTTCCATTCAGTGGATTGCTTCGATGGACTAGCTAAGAACATAAGGTTTCACCACTAAGTGACCTGCTACTCTATACCGGCTTCTGTGCAAGATGCCACGCCATCGTCTCGATAAAATCCGCCTTCTCTCCTCGACTTCCGAGTCTTTACTGCTGTTGTCCATACGTGACCACACGTTCTTCCCACCTACACCACAAACACACATAAACGTTGTGCATAGTGATCTGTCAGCGTAAGTTAGGACAGCGGTTTCGGTGCTGTCTCTGAGGCGCTTGACCCAGTTATCTTTTTTGTCCCGCGGTAACCTACCTTAAGCCGCGGTTGTCTACTGTATGCTTGCCTGATCTGACTGCGCTGTGTCACTGAACTGGCTCTTCCGCCGACCGGATAAAATATCAGATAGCTGGATTCATTGGCGCGCAAGCTGAGAATAAGACTGGCAGATGGCTTGCCACCCCACAGATCTGTTAGTATGCATGGAGATGGTAAACTTATGCCGTAACTGGGTACGTACGGCGAAGTTCAACCTAGTGCTTTGCACTCAGGTGCATACGTACACCCGCCATCCCTTCAGCAGAATGAGTGACTCACCCAGGTCCGGGGGTTCTGAAACTGGACTTCACATACAAGAAACCAAAAACGAGCCGTTGCTGTCTGTTTGTACCGCCGGCTTAGTTCCGCCGATGTCCTAACACTCATCCACGGCTGACCACCACTGAACCAACGGTACAGTTGTGGACAGAAAAATAGGAAGATTCCGTTATTATCTACTGCTGCCTCGTTGATTTTTTTCAAGCAGCGGTTGCCTGTTCATTGCTTGCTTGGATTGAGTTTGTTGTATTACCTGCATTGCTTTTTCCCCAGACGACTTGTGCTTTGTTCCTCCGAGCTGATTTCCAGCCCTTGATCACTCTGTTTTCTTTGTTGCGCCGAAGCCAGAGTTTCTCTTCCCAGGAAGCACAGCACCTGCACATTTTATTAGTCGGCTTGGTGCGGCACGATGGATAAAATTCTTGTTTGGCTGCACTGATCATTCAGACACTTATAGATAATACTGTGGTGCTTCTCTGTTTGATATAGTGGCTTGCACCAACTCTCCGCCGTCGTTTAGCTGCGCTCTATGCGTTTCAAACATCTTCATTCTCCTCTTATTAACTCAGGGGTAGCTATCGTTGCTTTTTCTTCTTCCGTGACCTGCGATCCAACTGACAGCTATATTACTGCCCTGTCTTCCCCCCAGATGTATGAAACATCTGGTAGCTGGCAGTTTTTGTTCCTGCAGAAGCCTTAAGTGACTGCTTGGTAGCTTGCCAACTTACAGACGTCGTGGCACGCACGAGGAATGGGAAAATCGTCTAATGGTCTGATACGCCCTGCAAGGAGGGTCGTCCCATTACACTGCGCCATGGTACGCTCGTTTACCCACTGTCCACCCGGTAGCATTGGCGCTTTGCCCGTCGCCGGTAGTTCTGAGCGTGGAATTTATTTCGGGAAGTCCATAAGAGGTCACCCTTGTTCACCGCCGATGTCTGCTAGACTGAGCTTGTCCAAGGTGTCATTTATTTGCCAAAGCTATGAATCACTTGTAGAAGAAAACTTCCCTTTTGCCTCTTGAAAAACGCACGAAGGAACTTGAAAATAGCTTGCAGCGCAGTTGGGGCTGCAAAACAACTATCTCAGCTCGTCAGCCAAAAATACCACAGAAGCTCCTCTCTCCCGTTGCCAGGAGCGGTCACATACAAATAAAATAGAAAAACTGCACTGGCTTTTTAGTACTAGCACTCACATCTAGAGTCTGTAGGATTTTTCGCCATACACCACTCGTTGCTTGCGGCCGACGCCAGAAACTGGTGACCCATACCCTTATCTCCACCGACTTTCCTAGATTGTGGTGCTTCCCAGCTCACGTAGAAACTTCCAGTTAAGATAGCCCTTGTCTACTATCTTAGAAGTTATCTTTCCATCATACTAGACCCTCTTCAAAAAGAAGCCCCCGTGGTGGGGCTGTAACAGGGATAAATATGAGCTCCGTTCCTTGGCTGGCCCATTCTGAAATGGCCCCTACCAGCCGGTCACATATTTGACCCTCAGATTCTCTACCATATCCGGTGACCCCTCACCTTCCCGAAACTTACGCAAATGCAGTGACGCCCTGGCCTTACACCTGCTGGACGACTAAAGCCCAGTGTAAAGCATAGGTCACTCATTTACCACCGACGTTGGCCTCTTGCATGGCTATCTGGATGAATTCCGTAATCGCCGAGGAGAAGCGCACATATGCCCTTTTGTTCCACACCTCTTGTAAGATATTAACACTATATTGGCAAGCTAAGCCATTCCTTAGTTGCTAGGCCACTGAGCACAAATCTACTCTCCTGGCTTACTTAAAGACTTGTCGTCATTTACCTTGCTGTAAAAAGCTTTTGGTTATTTTCTCCTAGTTAAGTCCACGCTATCTAAGGTCTCACCACAGTCACCAGGTTTTATTGCTCTAATCGCAATCCATCTACTTTAAAAATCCCGATCTTCGGCCGTGGATGCCCCGAACGTTTCGTGTGGTCATTACTCACTGCGCCTGATCTCCTTTTCATATCCACGTCGATTTCCAACTGAACTGAGATTAACTGTGCAGTTATGTCGGCTCGATTCTACTTGTTTGATCCCTTTGGCCAACCCGACATTCCGCTTCATACAGAATTATACATCCCCTGTCCGATCACCTCAGCCACAGCGTCCTTTATGGTGGTGTCCAAAAAAAGAAGTATGTCAGTGCCACGATGGTTCGGCGCTGCCAAACCCAATCTGATGGCACAACTGAAACTATTCTTCCCGTACTCTGGACCGCTGCTTCTCACCTTCTTGGAACCTTAGCTGCAAATACGAACGTGTCGTTTGCTTGGTCCTAACCGCATCCTGGACGAGATTCCTCTAATTCGCTTAGCCTTTCCCTTGGATTTGGCCATCTCCTTTCGCTTTCGAATTTTTCTGCTTACGAATTCAATGATTTACTTTACGGCGCACCTTTTGTCCTGTTCGGTAGCACTACCTTACCCTCCAAAGGAACATTTACGCCCGAATCCCGTCAACATCGACACCAGCGCGTCTATCCAGTCTGGAGATGCACCATGACCTAAAATGCAGGCTACCGTTTCTTCCAGCTGCGAATTTCTGCACTTCGTCATTTACACTTATGCTTTTTGCTGCTCTGGAAGTTACTCAACTGTTCAAGACCACGCGGCCTCAGAAAGTGCTTTCAGTTTTACTTCAGATTGGCCGGCTCACTTACTCAAGTACTTGCATCGCTCTGGTGTCCTTGTTCTCGTTTCCTATTTTTGTGGTTTACAATTTCTTATAACGTTAACAGGCACAACCCTTGGTTTTGAATTCTTTCCGTTGTGTTGTTGCTTGTCATCGTAAGGTTGTAACGGTCTGATCTTGCTTCAGTTTGTTTACTGATGATTTTTAACCGTCCCGAATGTCCACTGCATTCAGATAGCGCCTGTTTTGGAACAACCCTACTTGCGTTGAATATTGTCCATATGGTATGACTGCATCCCTTCCATGCATTGATGAGCCACCGCGACTGATGTCAATTGTGTCTCTATTCGGACTATACAAGGCCTGGGGATTAGCCGCTCACCGATTAGGGATAAAACTGATTGTAAGTCCTATATTCTTAGAGTTAGCTTGACCGTACGCTTTTTATGTTGTTCATTTTCAGTTCCGTCTATGAGGTGTATTTAACTCACCACAAATCCACCACGTTATTTACCGGCAGCGTACCGTCTTCTGCGCTGACTGACATAGCCTGTCCTTGGTCTATAGCCCATCACAGAGCAGCCAAACGCCCATGGCCTCTCACGACGTGGTTGTACTGAAATTTTCTTTGTGAAATTTCATTGGAGAGCCACTAGAACAGTTCCACCGCTTCATGTTTCCTCGTACCCTAAAATGGCCATCCATTCTGGATCCGTTCCCGTGCGATGTCATTTCAACCGGAACTCTTTGAAGGATGGCTACATTCAGCATTGCAGATCATTCAAAAATAACAGTTGCAGCCAAGGCGCCTTCCAATAACAAATTTAGTAAACAACAAAAATTTTATTTTCAAAGCTGTTGAAAGGAGAAGACTGCTCACTGGCTGCAGTACAACTGAAAACACATCGACCAAAAGGTGAGAAGCTCCTATCCGGATATGTGCTCGAAATTTGGTGTGCATCTCCGGAGGCAAAAGGCTGGCCAACAATTTCAGGGGGTCGGTTGAATCTTCAGCACGTATTCAGTAGTGCTTAAGCGAATGAAGTAGATGTGAGCCAAGGGAAGCGGCTTGCGGGTGAGCAACATTCTTTTAACGAACGAAGATAATGGAACCATGGTCAACCACCAATGAAGCTGTTCTTAACGTGGCCGAAACAGCGCCGCCGCCATGGTGCAGTTGTCTCGCCATGGAGCTGCTGACCGCCGGTACGGCAGTATATCACGGGTAGCGGCAACAAAAACTGCCCCTTCGTTCTTGAATGTCAATCGGTATTCGGTGAATGGAAAACGTTTTTTGGAAACTGTGGTGTTTTCGAGGGGGCGACTTTATAGACATTACTGTATACTTAGTGGGTTTTCCGCAATGAATTTATGTGGTTGGTTATGTGGCAACCACTGGTCATTCAGCCTATCTCCTCCGAATACTCATGAGCAGCCTGACCTACGCCTCTTCAATATGACGCCATTTTGCTTTCCCGCTCCTCGTCTCACAGGGTTTTGCTCCCGATTAATTTCTCTCTGCCCTATGTCTACTAATATCGAGATTTTGTCTCCTGCCGTCCTCGCTCGCAATTTCGTATCAGCTGCACGTATTTCCGAGTGTCTGAGCTCACAGCTCACATAAAAAACAAACAGTTCTCAGTGTGGCACTTATTTCCTTCTTCTGTCCGTTCCTGCCTCTCCCCGAATACGGACTGCCTCTAATCCGATATCGCTATTCATAGAAGTTCCTTTGCTCTCCGAATCCTATACCTCAACTCGGGAAACACTTTTTGATCAACTAAAATATACTGACCTAATGAAGACTTTTATTCGCCCAAAAAGGGAAATTGTTGAAGGCATTTGGTAGCTAGATTAATGTGTGGAAGTGGCTACTGACCGCACCAAACTCACTGACGCAAAGTTGGAGGAATACGTATCCCAGTATATGAATTCTTAACTAATCTTTCTCTACCTAATGGAATGAATGTGGAAGCAGGTGTTCATTTAACCCGGGAAGCGTTCACCAGGGTGGGCATCACAACAGAGGGATTGCAGTCTGCTACCAGTCTCTACGACGGTGAAAAAGCGCACTATTCTCTGAATGTACCTTTGAACCCATGATCTATGCGGATCGGCAAGAGATCCGAGGGTTTTCATAGATCGTGTGGCCTACTTTCATAGTTCAAATTTTTCAGGGGCAATATTTCTTATCACTTACTCTCACGACTGAACTACCGCTCGGGTTTGTTGATGTTTAGTCATTTCGCGAGGTGCAAGCTACGTCACCCATATCGAGCCACGAAACAAACCTAAACAGTGTGTACGACTAACATGAAGCCCATTCCGCTCAGTTGGGAAAAGCTAGCGTTCCAGTCGGGACTAGATGAAACTTGAACATTATTGAGTTGTTTGATGCCTACATACGTCCTAATCAGGAATTTTGCAGTTTCCGGGGACATAGTGTTCACCAAGCGCTTGATAACTAGGTATGAATACAGGCAGCGTGTTAGTCTATCAAACACTACTTGCGAGACAGTGCGGCTGACAGCAAACTGATCCCATTACCTTACAATTTTAAGGCTTTTGGGGCCGAAAGCACAACAGCGCTACGCATGTGCTGCGCCATTTTCAGGTGGCGTTTTATTGGTTCCGCACGACGGCGGGCTTTTGTGCCGACGCCCACATAGTAATGGGCTCCAAGAAATACGAGATTTACTTGAGGAGCGAAAAGCGAATAAACATCGTGGCGCGGTAATATCCATTATCCAGTTCGCGCACTATTCGGATGCTATTCTTGTTGCTTAAAAGCCCAAAAGCGCAACACATGAGAATCGATCTCCATATGTTATGCGTGCCACGTGATATTCTGTGCACTGAAGGTCCAGAGTTTGTGTCGTCTGCACTATACCTGGGCGTGCAAGATGCCGTAAAGTGTAGGTGATCTTTTCCCGTCGGTGCTATCATGTTGAACGTTTTTTCGTTATCCGGCACGCTGCTCGCATTCGTTCATTTACGCGCGTTACGTTTGTGAACATAATGAGCAGGAATGAGTGAGAAATGATCTTTCAGCCTTGTCAGACGAAACGAGACTGGGAAGTCGGCGCCACGCGTACCATTTATGATTAGGGAGTGCACTAGACTTGCAAGCTTTGAAGTACAGCAACTCACGAAACAGCGATTTTGCCAGCTGCGCGCAAAAAACTCATAAGTTTACCTCCAGTTATCGTTATAATGTCTTCTCAAAGGCTGGGGAGGATGAAACAGTGTAGCAACTAATCCATTAATAACAGTCTCTTCCGACATCAAGCCCAAAAATTTCCAAACCGTGGTAGTAGACGAGTAACCGTAAAATTAAGGCACCCATCAAAAATCGCAGAGTAAGATCATTTTAATCAAATTTCAACAAAAACAGGACATATAAAAACTGGTTTCAGCACAAATGTTACTTTTTAGCGCAGACGTTTTCCTTCTGCACACCATGGGTTCTGGGAAACTCGCGTACGCCAGATAAGTATAGGCTACCCAACTGGTGCTCCTGCCACCAAAAACTTCAAGTCGACCATTCATCAGAATACAACCATCCAGTACCTAACGGCTATGGATCGGAATCATGGGCCGCGATCACCTTGAAGGTGTTTCATAGCTAAAATTTATTAGCCCAGAAACTTTCCACTTTGATATTAATTGCATTCACTTTAGCCTAACTGCTATAATATTCAGCTCCAACTCATGAACCCCTCTCAAGCTGCTAGCCCGTCAATGCATGGGGTCAGCTAAAATAACCCGAAATGGTGGAATACCGAAAAATTTTCATATCTTAAAATTTCAGCGAGTTTGAACGAATAAAGTTTTGTCACTGAGGGGTTCTGCGGGTTTCCTGTCCAAAGTCATTTTCGATTCTGGCCTAAAGCAGATTTTTCGGAGTTCAAAGGATGCTGTTGTTTGAGGGCGTGTTAACTAAATGGAGGGTTCAAGCTTTCCCGCGTGGTGAAGCAATGGCCTCAAGAATAGAGATGCAGGATAAAAGATCTATCGAATGTGTCGCGCTCAGTACATTGCTGCACCCCATTTCACGCGACCCTACCGGTAGGCATCCGCACGAAATAGCACGAAGGACTGAGAATACGGACAAATTTCAACTAGAATGTCCAGACAGAACGGTGCGGCCAGAAACAAATCTCCGTCAACCATCACAAAACAAATGTCCTCATTTCAGGATGAGCAGCACCTGAGTAAAAAGCTGTGTCATCGTACAGACAGGGGCGAAGTATAAGCAAACGGCGACAAAAGAAGTAATGGGTAAATGCGTAAGGGAAGTAATCCCAGAAACAACCGAGGTCAATAAGCGGGGGCAACTATAACACCGGCCCACATGTGACGTGGCTAGTGTAGCACCTGTTCGGATCCATCGAATCGGGCCGTGAGCAGAATGGCACGCAGCTCCTCCTACAGCCCTCCTTTCCTCGTTAGCTTCTCCCGTGATTGTCACCCACTTTAACCTCAAATTTTTCAATGTTAAGACAGACTTTGCCACGGAACCTCACTTAGCTGTTTTTAAAGCTAGCGTGGCGAAGGGGTTCAATCAGACCTCCCACTAAGCTCAGAACTCATTTTCAACGCACAAGTGCAACGTTCATTCCCCTACCTGTGTAATGAAATAGGAGTCGGACAGTCAATGGAGAAACAATAAGGAACGATGGAATACTCTCACACTTTAAAGTAAATGCCGATGGATCCTTTCAAGTTTACTGTTTGACGGAAAATGCGGAAAAGTTACGCACCTAAATTCGAACCATGCGGTGACCGATCAAGCGTAGTATGGCGTATCGTTCCTTCAACTGGAATGGAGATCCTGATCAAAATTCACACGAACTGTCCAGCACAGCAAACTTACCAGACCGCCCTTTGAATTTTGGTGTACCTGTTACTACTTTTACTGCACTAACGACCTCGAGAAACTTCTGGCGCCCTTGACTTCTGTAGACTGACGAGATGGTGCGCGAGACTAAGTATTATGACGTCTTGGGGGTGCATCCGAACGCCACTCCGGAAGAAATAAAGAAGGCATATAGAAAGCTTGCACTTCAGCATCATCCAGACAAAAGCAAGGATAATGGTGAAAAGGTGAATCGCTTAATTCTCTAATTGCAGTTTAGTTCAAGGAGATTTCTCAAGCATTTGAGGTTATAAGTGATCCGAAGAAGCGTCGAATCTATGACGAGGGTGGAGAGCAGGCAATCAAAGAGGGAGGGGCGGAAGGTAGCGGGTTTCACAACCCAATGGATATATTCGAGATGTTTTTCGGTGGCGGCGGTCGTTCAAGGGGTCCACGCCGTGGGAAGGACGCCGTTTATCAACTTTCAGTTAAATTAGAAGAACTCTACAATGGTTGTGTCAGGAAACTCTCCATTACGCGAAACAGCATATGCAGCAAGTGTGATGGTTGGTTAACTTTTGGTCGGGGTTTAATACCTTGTAGGTCGAGGAGGTAAATCCGGTGCGGTTCAGCAGTGCAGAACCTGTCGTGGAACTGGCGTCCAAACACATATCCGGCAATTGGGGATAGGTTATGTTCAGCAAATTCAAAGCACCTGTTCAGTCTGCAGAGGGGAGCGAGAAATAATTGATCCAAAGGACTGTTGCAAGACGTGTGAGGGGAAGAAAGTGGTAAGGGAAAAGAAGGTCATCGAGGTTCCCATTGACAAAGGAATGGCTGATGGAGAATCTATCAAGTTCGCTGGAGAAGGTGACAGAGAACCTGGGCTAGAGCCCGGAGACGTCATAATCGTGATCGATGAGCAAGCCCACGATCGTTTTGTTCGTCGTCGAACGGATCTCATTTACACAATGTCTCTTACTCTAAACGAGGCACTTTGTGGTTTTACCCGTACAATAGACACACTTGATAACCGGACACTTGTCCTTACATCAAAACCTGGTAGGTCCTATTGCTCTAAATTTACTTTCTCTAGGTGAGGTCTTTACTAGCAGCGATTATCGTGCAATCGAGGGTGAGGGAATGCCGCGATACAAATCTCCGTTCGAAAAAGGTCGTCTCATCGTCCGGTTCCAAGTCATTTTCCCACCGAATAACTTCCTTCCTACGAACAAACTCAACCAGCTGAGGGAACTTCTCCCACCACCCGTACACATCGATGATATTCCTCAGGATGCGGAAGAGGTCGTACTCCACCCGTTTGATCCTGAGCGTGATACTCAGCAACACCACGGCCGTCGAGCTGAGGCGTATGATGATGATGACGCAACAGAGGGTGGAAACCCCCGAGTCCAATGTGCGTCTGCTTGATTCCCTATCTTGGACCCCTGTCATCTACTAACCAACATATGGCATGAGATGCACTGTACGTTTCGCGCTTTCGAAGACATTCAACGTATATGTGGTCTTTCTGTAGTCCGAATTAAAGCGTTTTTCAGACGTCAACAGTGAGTTATGGCCAGGGATGTTTTCTTTACTCAAGCGTAAGTTGAAATGTTTGGGTGACTCCCATGGCGAGTGTAGGACTGTCGGCTGCCAAATGTTGAGTGGGTGAATTGTAACTGCTCGATTTTTGTTAGGCTACTGAGCCTCGCATTTGTTGGTCAGGGGTCATTCAACCGCTAACTTATAGAAAACCATCGAGAAGCGCTGGGTCTTTGAGTGCGTTTTTGGGTAGGATGCCTAATCCGGTACCGCAGAAGCAGCCGCTACTTTAGCAGACAAACCAAGCCAATTTACGAGTCAATAAAGACATCCGGTTTTTTCGGTGTTTCTTGTCAATGACGTCTTTGAGCTGCTTGGAAAGATTGTGTAACATTGCTCTTTGGCGTGCATACTGTTTTTCTGTACGGGTCCCGTGTTTATACTCGCAGTAAACTCATGGTACACAACCTTTTCCCAAGGCCGTCAAGGGACCGTAATGTCCGTCACTCCGTGAGGCCAGTTGGTTCCCATGGTCGACCCAGTCCGGGGTTTTCACACCTAACACGGTTTGGTAGATTTGTTCAAGATTTAAGCATGACAAACGTCCTGTACAACAGGCAACTGGCGTTCGAACTAATACAGCGGAATCAGCTGTTCTTCACTGCCGCCCAACCGTCGTTTTTTCGATCTTGAAAAGCCCACTGTATCGTGGTGTGACGCTTTTAACCCTGCTTTAGCAATTGCTCAGCGTACGCTGTATAGGTCACGCTACCAGGGTGTTTGATTTTCGGTTTGCATACGGGTCTCGAAGAATGCCACAGAGTTGCTCCCTATCTGGTGTTGAAGTACAGGCCACGGACCATGTAACGGTCGCCGTGGAGCACAACACCCGGTTGGTTTTAATAGGACTGGCGGATGGGGAAAGCCATCTCGAACAAGCACTAGGTCTGATAAAGAAGGGGGTGAGGTCAACACAAGAGACAATTGCTGGTAGTCCTGCTCATTGCACCGCCCTTGCCGTTATTGTTGCACAACCATGCGGATGGTGAAACGAAACAGGTGTGATCGAGCCATGACTTGGCAGAGAAGTGTGTCGTTACCAGCAATATGAGCTGTTTTGGACTCCACTGTCTTTTCAGATGAGGTCCCCCAGAAGGGAGACTTCAATGGTCCACTCATTTTCCTGTTGGCGCGCCTTGGATTCATAGCTTTCATTTCTGGTCTCACCAGTCGGAAGCTCATTCTCACCTCGCTCATTTGTGAAAGAGAGTGCGGCAGCAAGAACCACTTCAACATGCATACGGCTTGAAGCCGTGCACAATCGACGTGGCACGTGTACAAAGTTCAAGTGTTATCATGCACCTTAAGACAACCAGAACGGATCCATCCTTCTTTTGGTTTGCTCCGGGTGTTCGGTAAACAAGAATCACTGGCTGGCGGTACGTTTAGCGTGTAAGTTGTCGGACTCGCGTTGTTAGTTTAGATTCCTTGATTCGATTAGCCTTACACTTTTACACTTCTGTTCACCTGTGGAATCCTCTGGCTACATAGTTGTCATGCAACCTGGGGGCTGAGGTGCTGTCAAATGAAATGAACACTAGTTTTCCTAGAGGTCAGTAATCCTGGTTGCTGGGGCGACGGACGCGAAGCTCAAACACCAAGGATCGAAAGTCCCGGTGAGCTGCGAAGGGTCACATGATGAAGGCGTTGATCACTGAAAATAGTCGTCTTATGTCCTTAGTGGATCAGCCGGCCGGGTGAAGACGACCGTCAGTGAATTATTTAGTGTACACAGAGGGTGCGCAGTTGGCTTACGAAAACCGCTTGGAAAGATGGGTCAAATACTTCCCGGGGCAATTTAGTTGGCCAGCAACATTCATCGTCATCACCATGGATAGCAGTACACAGTAGTACAGCAATACGTCGGTTTAACTGCCACAAAGCGATGAGGGGAAGAACCTCTTGAAAAGTGCCCGGTATTTCGGATTATTGTACGAATCTGGTGCACTTTTTTCCAATTTGTTACGGTTGGAGTAGGAGGGTCAAATTTGGTCTTCTCCGTTTGACGTTGATCCCGTCAGAACTTGTTGGGCGTAGTACTGGTGTTAATATCCATTTACTCGTTTGTCTTCGAGTGACCAATCAGCTTAGGAAAGCGTTGTCAGGATGAATCTCGAATAGTGCACGAGTTCATAAATGAAGCCGACTAAATGCGGCAGACCTGGCATGTTAGAACTCCGTTGATGGGATATCTGAATCGTGTGACAGCAGCGCGTAGCCTTGAGGAGCCACCGACGGACTCACTTCAAGGCTACTATTGATGCGTTTATGGGTGTCGCCAGAATAGGCTTGCAGTCGTTTTAGCCATAGCTAGAACTCAACGGATCTTATGCGCTAGTGTAGATTATTTGGCTGGACCGCCAGTTTGATGTCATCGACCCGGCCGCCTTGCTACATACAGCAGGGTAGTTAAAGAGAAGCATGCACCCTCTTCTTCTTTCAGATACTTTTTCTCCCCCCTCCCCTCAGCCTATGAATGACATTCCTTGTTAACCCATCCGTAAGGACTGACAACCCCCTTTTGTCCTATGTCGGTCTTGGTCTCTAATACAGTTGATGATAGTGTATGGGAACTATGGTTGTAACTGCAAGGAAACTCCGTCATGAAGAGACGTCGAGTGACGGTTTGTGCACCTCTATAACCCACTGAGGCATTCTGAGGAGTGTACGCGAGACAGTCACAGCCTCATACCAGGTTGGTCAATGGGTGGACCTAAAGCTGCCACCTTGATATGGTGGTCGGGCTTGAGTGCTGCAATGATCCCGCGGGCCACACTAGCTGGAACTTCGTTCCACAAGGTGCAACCATGCCAGGAAGGCCAAAGGGGAGCAGTCAGACCAAGAGCAGCGAGACCCCGTACTACGAGTAATCGTGCTACGAAGCGGTCTGGGGGTAAAGTCGTACCGTCTTCCGTGATAGGAGTGTGAAGGCAGTGTGTTTCCCAGGAGACTAGCATGACCATATTCATGGAAGCAGCGATGCTGCCTCCCTCCTAGGAAGGACGGGTTAGGAAAGGTCGGCCCTAAACACCGCACACCGATCGCCCAACGGTTGACCGTGACCGCCGGCGCATTATTCAATACGGTCGAAATACTTCTAAAACCAAAGAGTCCGGTGCTGCTCAAAACGCACTTGCTGTGCACAGCCGCATCAAGAGTGAGACAGTAATGCCCTATTCCCTGCGCCTTCGATTTAGGCCAACCCCTGCAGCCGAGCAGGTCAGACTATTAAGTCATCTGCTCCGGGCAGGGTCCCCAAAGAAAATCCCACTGTCCGCTGCCTCGCGGGTCAGACTTCTGAGTCAGAGGCTAAGGGCAGGGTTCCCGAACAAAACCCTACATCCTCCCACTGCCTTGTGGGTCAGGCTTTTCAGTCAAAAGCTCAAGGTGGGGTACCTCAACCAAACCCCCTTCGTCGGCCTGGGCAACCGGGAAGTATCATTTGCCTGCGTAGTTCGGTGTCCACCGATGTCCCTCCCTAACCCCTTCCCACCACACATGCAAACGTCACTGGGTCCCTTGACCGTCGGTTATCTGACCGAAGGGCCTTATGCTCCTCGCTGCTTATTAACAGTAAACAAAATAACACCTAAATCCGCGAGATCTTTTCTATGTAGGAGCTTTTAACGTCCGTACTCTATCTCAAATTGGCAAACAGACAATGCTTGCTGCAACCTTATATTCCCTTAAAATTGATGTATGCTGTGTCTCCGAAACACGTTTACAGGACCCAAGCGTGATAATGCATCTCAGAACGCCAAGAATGAACTCAGCTCTTTCACATTTCTCCCTCCGTGTGTCCGGTGACCCAGAAACGAACGCTTGTGGAATACATGGCGTGGGAGTTACCCTCAGCTTCAGAGCTGAACGCGCTTTGCTGGATTGGATCCCAGTGAACAGTCGTCTTTGCGCCGTCCGGTTATCCAGTTCAATCAAGCTCAATGCCTCGTAATAAAAAGCGTTGTCTGTTGGTAGTGTCGGCTATGCTCCAACGGATTGCAGTTCTGACGCCGAGGATACTTTCTATCGGGAGCTATCCGGGCTCATTCGTCAAGCAAAAAGCACTGACATTGTGATCCTTGCAGGCGATTTGAATGCTCAAGTAGGTCGTCTAAGCTCCTTGGAATCACATTTGGGCGGTCGATTCGGAGTCGATGCTCGCCACACAGACAACAGAGATCGACTCCCTCAGTTGTGTGCTGACCATGAACTGTTTCTGGCAAGTACGAACTTTCAACATAAACGTTCGTATCGAGTAACCTGGCGGCCAGCAACTGCAAATCAAACGTGGGCCCAGTTGGACCACGTGACCATCAGCCACCGGTGGAGAGCCGCAATCCAAGACTGCCGTTCCTTCTGGTGCACACCAATTGATTCCGATCACGCCATGGTGCGTGCACACTTGACAGTTCGTTTCCCTTCAGGCCCTCGCAAATTAGCAAGAAGCATGCCAACCAACTATCTTCGAAGAACTACCATAGCTCAACAGTATCGATCTGAGCTAGCCCACAGTAAACCAGTACTGTGGTGGCAGTGAGCATGTGGATGAAGCGTGGCGAAATGCGAAATGAGCTATGTTAGCGGCGTTCAGTGCTGTCTGTCCAACTTCTCCGATTCGACCACAAGACCACTGGATGTCGTCGGGATCGCAATCCATGATTGATGCCAGAAAATCCATACGAGCAGGCAACAAGTACGACGGCGCACGCAAATCCCTCAAACGCCAAATAGTGAAGAGCCTAAGGAAAGACCGAGAGCTATGGTGAACATCGAAAGCTCGGGAGATGGAGAAGGCTTTTGCTAC
>SJOL01004228.1:340350-441999 GCA_004794785.1 Opisthorchis felineus | reverse complement strand
CATCGTTTGCCGAGGAGAGTGCTGTTTTCCATGCCCAATTCAGAGTGAAGGAAGCAGAGAGGTGGCCAACCCTTGACCTGGCAGAGGGGTATGAAGGAGATTACGAAACGCTTGGGTGCTGTCGGTGGTACTCACCTTCCAGGATGGGGACCCACTGCGCCTGGTTGGAGACGCTGCAAGATATGTCCGCCAACGGATGCCAGTGGCGGTCTTGTTGTCAGTTTCTATCCAGATTACCTGAATGAATGTCTGGAGGTGTATGCACCTCGGGATGATTGTAGTAAGCTAGCACTAAGTCCCTTCCCGGTCCACCTTTATTCTTTTGTTCAGCATAAGACTTTCAAATAAATCATGGTTGTACGCCAGCGAAGCATCGGTGTTGAACACTGGTGTCATGCTATCGATGATGATGACGCACACTCGGTCAGGCGGTCCTTTGGAATTCAATTCAGACATAGGTCTGTGCAAACAGAGGGCGACCATAATCAACTTCGACATAGAAGTTACCTTTGTGGTCCTCCATTGAGCATACTGTTGGAGCGTATATACTGGTCATGGTCACGTAGCTTTGTTTTGCCACCCCGGGGTGCAGTGAAATAGGACATGGATTGATGCCACGGGGTTCTCTGCCTAATATCTTCTTCGTGTGATCGGACAACTAATGCTGACAATGATCCCGGTTTACTCCTGTTGGGTAGCCGATCTAGTGGGATGGACATCCAAAACCAGCTACACGAAAAACTTCTTGTTCAGCTAACCGTGTTTCGCTGGAGGCTGCGGCGTCGCTTCCTCATCTCTTCGGTTGTTGTGCTTTTTACCGGACGGTCGACCTGGCGGGCAATGTTCGGGTTCCCCACAGGCCAACGGTTAACGGTCTCCTGACGCAACATGGTCGCTTCCGATTCATCTGCAAGAGAGGACCGTTGTACCACCCGTCAGATACCCAGTTCTGAGGGGGGTGGCTATGAATGGCTGAAGTCCGCTTTAAAGTGTTCACACTGCTTCGGGTTTTTTTTGGTAAGATTAGTATCAGTATTTTTTCGAAAACAGCGCTGCGCGCCCACAAAATAGTAGACGTGACGGTTTCAACTGATAATCACGTCAGGATTACCGCTGATCCCTTTGTGCTCGCAGAACGATCGTTGCCTTAACGTTTACCCGAACGACCCAGTATGCGTGGCGCCCCAGTCAGTACACATGCTGGGACGGTGTTCATAGTCGGATGGTGGTAGAAGGCCACTTACCATCAGATCCCTGAAACAAAATGGACTAGCAGTCTGATGACAGATGTCATGGGTCTTTCTGACCGGACAATAAATGTAGGCACAGGCTGAAGTGTTCTGGAACAGGCTATCCTTTTCCCATAAGGAGCATGACTGACCGTATCAGCAGCCTGTACTGGAAATAGCCAGGTGACGACGTTGAGTGGCTTACATGCGTAACCGGTCTGAGACATTCTGGCCGAAATCAGTCTCTTAGGTTTTTTGCCGAAACGCGCTGACCTGGGAGTGTGTGGTTCATGCTTGGAGACGATCCTGCCAATGTAGTTTCAATGTAGTTTACGCCCACTCGCATTTGACACACTCTAAGTGTACCTTGTCGGGAATGGGCACGTGTGAAGTGACCTTTTGTATCCAGGTGCTGAATCGGCATCCTAGTAGTAGCTGGCAAACGCGCACAGGTAGTCGTCCTAATCACGCTCTGCGCCGATTTTGGCAGGTATCAACTGATGGACTGTATCAACCAATTCCATCCATGGTCTTACTTTGAGCCAAAGGCCAAGCCAGCTTTCAACCGTTCACTGCCTGCTAGTAGTGTTCCATGCAACTCAGTTAAATTTAATTGAACCGTCTTTAGCAACCTAACAGTACGCTATGCATTCCTCTCCATTTGGGATCTTGTAGTAATTTAGATATAGGCTTCCTTGAATCCATGTGATAGAGGGTCGAATTGTATTAACTCTGCTCGCGCTGTCAAATGTTATATGTAAGCCCCTGCTTCAGTAGGCATAGCTATCACATGAACTGATCACGTGTGTGGGTGCGAGTTTTGTGTGTGGTTTTTGCTGTCACGCAATTGTGCCCTGACAATCTGTGCTGCCAGTAATAATGCATTTCTTAACTGCTCTTGGCATTACCTGCGTCGTTTTGAAAGTACTTATCACTTGGATGTAGACGATCAAGAAGCGGTCGGCAATGGATCACGAAATTCCTTGTCAATCAACTCAGTCAATGTGGTAGTTGCTGTCTCTCCGGATTGGGAGAGCGGGACAAACCATCGGCTAATAACCCTGACAGGTATGGCTGTGTCACGCAGCCAAGGGTGGTCTTGCATCAAAGCTGTTGCCTTCACTGCGTAGCTTTCACTTCATGCAATACTGGACAATACTGACGACAAAGTCTGTCGTCAATGCACAGGCTCTCAATCCCTTGTTCTCTTTATCCTCAGTGGGCGTAGCTGCAGTAGCTGGAACCACTGCATTTCGGTGTAGGGTTTGTGAGCTGAAAAACTGAACCGAGCTGATTGACTGAGTGATCGTGCGCAGTACTTGCTCCCAGCGTACTGGTAGACTGGCAGACAGAACTACTGAGAATACGCACAATTCGAGTGTTCAGCCAATCTTCAGAGATGAATGACTTTTTAATCCGTTGGCCTTTGAGTTTGCTTAAAAAATTCGTCCTCTGGGCAAGGCGAACTGGGTAAACGGGCAATCTCTAGACTGCTGGAGTTTGTTGCGGTGGGCTTATGAACACGCTGTTTATTCACGAAACCACCACAAAATTCTCGAGGCCAATATCCGGACGTAAAATGTTTTGTGCATATATATTCTAATCGCAGCTCAAGAGATACCCTCACGATAGTAAGCTTAGCAGATATAAAAGCGGACGTATTCATAGTTTCGCAGGTTCGTGTCACGTTGAGGGTTGCCATAGTGTATTTGGCAGTGCGACAAATGTGGTACGTTGGTAAGATACACATCTTCCTAGTTGAAACAATTAGCATCTCCATCCTGCACTTAGCGGCGCGTCGGACTCGTGCCAAAGCAGAGTAAATGAAGGTGAAAACAACGAAAAAAAATTGGTACATTGTTTCCGGCTCAACATCTGGAGGCTAAATCCTTGCAGTTCGGTCTGCTTCTATTAGCAATGACCGTTTTCAACGAGATGCAGCTAACAGCTTCCAAATTTAGCCAACCTAGTGGACGGTTCCCTCATGGTGAAACAGGTGAAAACTAGTTGCCAAGGTCGGCGAACATATCAACAGCCGCCTGATGAATTACCAATAAATACACCCGAGCTACCACCATTCCAACACATTGCCAGATTAGTTTTAGATAATTATGAAATGGTTGGCAAAAAGCGGCTCGTTCGGGCGCTCACGTGATCTGGTTCAGGATCGTCCTAGCACTGCTAGGCGACAGCATATGTAGTATCCCGCTATTGCTTGTCGGGTCTACGCTGTCCCATGCCTGATCGGACGGAATCTCGAGAATTTTTGTTGGCTGTTGGCGAACCAGCTTCAGCACTTTTGTTCGGAATATTGTACTATTGCGACAGTTAAAAGAGTTGGTAACGCCATCATCAGATAGTCGAAGTACGGCAATCATGTTAACTGAACTTACCTAATAATGGGGCTAGATAATTACATGTATGCTTTACGATGTTTTCTGTTAACTAGGAGTGGGCATCACGCGTGTACTGCTGTTTTCTATCATAAAATAACTGCTGAACTATCAAGTTGAAAACCGCTCAAGAAACCATAGCATGAATCAATGGAAATTACTAAGTGAGCGGGACTGAACGGGTAAAACCAAAGGCCCGACAATGTACAGATAAACAGGGCATGGACCGGCAGATCAGAAGGTTAAACAGCCCAACTACTGAAAATTGCGTGAGAGAAAGCTGACCATGGAATGATCTGCATCCTTGAAGAATGTTACGTTATGCAAGGGTGTTCAGGTTGTGCAAAACTAATTTGTCGCCTGTTTCCATAGTAGGTCGTTTTCTCGCCAGAATCATCCTCTTGGCAAGCGCAAACTTTAATTCCGCTGTTTCGTGATATCTTCTTGACAAGCACGTGTAACATGCCTACAAAGTCGTGGAATCGTTCCGCCTTGCCAGAACTCAACTATGATCTTCTCGGTAGGATACGAAGAGTTTTGTGGAGCAACCATCACTGTCGTGGCTGCGTTCAGCTATGAATTGACGGTCATTGGTCGTGCCGTAGCTTACCTTGGGTGAGTGGAACGCAGTCTATTACGCTTCCTTCAGCGGACGCGAGAAATTCAAAGTTGCAGACGGTGCTTGCAGCCATTCTTAAGTTGGTCTTACTCCATGAAGATAAAGTGTTTCAATCACGAATACTGAATATTTATCATAAAGAGAGAGTGTTACGCAATGGGACTGTGTCACATCTAGTTCAGCAAACAGTTACGAAATCTAACATAATAGTTAGGAGTCAGAATCGGTCCAACGTCCTCGGGTAATTTTTTGATGTTTTGATAAATGCTGATTTCCCCCGTGTTTTAGCTTTCCTATCCTTCATGTTCCTCGAAACCACACAGGGAAGAACGTTTCAAATTTCACTAGGAAAGTGACTTACCGTTGAAAAGTGATGCGTTTTATTCGTTTACCCACAGTGTTGGCTACTGTTTCAAACGCCCATCTGACTGCCCAAAGATGGGCGATTGTGATTTATTTCTGATTTACATAACGACTATCTTCTATTAAGTATTGCCTCATATTGCTCTAGCCCTCTTAACTCCACTACCGACTAATGCAAGCAGATCTTGCCCCTATGCTGAACCAACAGCATCCCATGCGGTCTTGTCTGAAACAGCTCGCCCAATCGCTGAACAATGCCTTGTTGGAGAAAGGATTACATCGAACAAATTTTCACTCTTCCTATCCGCTGTAGCGTTCGTGCTGGCATGGACACATGGGCCGGTGGAAGTGAATTGGGGAGTTTAATAAATTCAGGACTTGGACAGCTTCACACTTTCAGGTTGAATCAGGTCACCACACCGCCTCAAACTCACAGGCCACAAATACCTGGCCTGTGCTACGTGTCCCATCGTTTAAGTTCATCACGTCTGTTGGTAGTTGTCTTCGTATGTAGTGACAGTGGTGATGTAAATTGACTTTGGGTTGGGTGGGGTTGTTGATAATTGCTCAGTTTACAAAACAACCTTGCTGGGTTATGAACCTGAGTGAAATCGGTTGTTCGTTTCGTTAACCCGGTTGGGCCGGTGTGTGCAATGCCACTTTAGACGTGGTTACAAGATGATATTCGCATGAACAAAAGAAAACGAGATCACGAATTAAACAACAATTCTTTCTTTTTCTGCGTCAGGACGGTTTGACTGATCAATCTGGTAAAGGGGTGATTGTAAGTGAATGAAATAAATTTCACTGCAACCCATTCAGCCGGTCAGTTTTGTGCTCGGTGTTTTGATTTCTCCTGTAAAGGTGGGGTTACCTTGTACAATAAAGAAGCTTTTGGCAATCGCCCAGAAGGCATGTATTCCAAAAGAGCTTTCTACGCCCAAAAGCCACCCAGAGTTCAGTGACTCATTTGCATGTATGTCTGAAAACCATCAGAACACCACAGTTCATAATGGTAACCAAGTATTCCTGTCGATAGAAAGGAGGAGGATAAAGACGACAGGGACGACGTAACACATGTTGATGCGAGCAGGGCAATGAGGCTTTTGAAACGCCTCGCACTTAAGCATAGTTTGGTATCTGAAAGGCTGGTAGGTTGCGCCGGTGAATTTATTTTGATTTTTGGGATTTACATCGGCCAGAAGAAACGAATAAGGCAGTTGAAGGTTTTGACTTAGGCAAGTATATAAGTGTACAAAATGTTTTATCACATGTTCGCAGCACATTACTGTTCTGTCCACCGTTTTCACCTTATTTACAGGGGCTAGGTAGGCAATGTAGGTGTGGTCCATATTTCGGCACCCACCCATGGACTCACATTGAAACAATGACTGGTGCAAATTCTAAGATTGTGAAACTAATAGTGTGTACTACAGCATGGTTCTAGTTGACTGTGATGGGAGAAGTTTGATGCGGAACTGCCTTATAGGCAATAAGATTACAAATAAGGTATATACTAATTAGCCAGTCACATGAGGAGACGTTAGACACTGCTCGAAAACTGTATCAACGCAGTCAGGTAAGGAGGAAACACATACTCAACTGCGCACCTGACTGCAAAAAGATGCGCTTGTAAGCTAATTGCCAAGGTCGGTGAAAGAATCAATGAATATCTGATCAACCACCGGTGAAAATGTCTAAGTTCAGTACTCAATGACTGAAGGCTGATAGATATGACAAGTGTCTAGCCCCCAACAGCTGGGAAAAAGTTGTTCTGCAAAATCTGGATACATGTGATGAAGGGTGTGTTCATACTGAGACATTCTAAGGCAATATATCTATCGGAAGTCGCAGACACGGCTAGGGTCAAGAAATATCTGACTACATACATAAATTTGAGACTTTTTAGGGTGCGACTTATGACATACTGCAGTGCATTTTTTTTAACTCGTGCACGGTTTTCGTTGATGCGGTAGTCCCATGGTCAGTTACCTGTATATAAAATGAAGCAAAATCAAGGAAACAGAAACAGCGAGCGTAAACTTCACTCTTGGAAATTTAGAGGTCAGAAGGCAGCAATACATTGGGCAGTAAGAATTTCCAGTGCGCTTTCACGAGACGATAAGCGGTGCGAAGAGTTCTGTCTCACCGGGGGACACAGCAGCTTGGTTGGGAATGATGGGAGGAATCCAAGTGAGTGGAGGCATTGACAGTTGCGAGGAGGGCACATCAGATGCGATTTCTGACCGTAACGATAAAACAAAGAAGAGGATACTACATTCGGACGATGAGAAAGGGTTGGAGGAATCGGTAAGGTAGCAGTGAGACAAATGTTCTATTTCTGGATGTGGTCCATGATTGAGAGAGGGTTCGGTCGTAGACAAGACGACGATGGACTAGGTAAGTGAGATTTGGGGTCCAAAAAAGACAGTAATTAAGGGGAGACAGCATAATGTGGGTACGGTTAATGAAATTCCTCCTTAGGCGCACTCAAAGTCCGGCAAAGATTCCAAGAATGATTAAATGGGAACGATAGGCATTGGCGGATGGTGCTTTAAGTTTGAGCGGGACCCGCTCTAAGGGGTTGCCAAAGCTCTGAGCAGAATGGCTCTTGAGGTCAGCCTTCTTTTGGGTACGAGAATCCAAGATACCAAGCATATAAGTAATACCACGGAAAAAGTGCAACAGTTACGATGTAGTGCTGCCCTCGATTACGGGTATTCGAAACGTCCAGCTTTTTCACTGGTGAATTCATATTTTGTCCTGTCAATGGCGGCTTTGCATATGCTGTTGTTGGTGGTGGTGGATGTTCGCTGTGCGCAGAGAAATGGGGAATATGCAGATGCGTGCCATTGGGTGAGGACTTTTCAATTTTGGGGCAAAATTTAATGCGTTATTCGAGGTACAACGTTCCTAAGGATGTGAAGATAAAAGACACTTTCCCAGGTGGCGCAAGAGTATCACCGGAAAACGCCAGAAGGTGAAGGATATTGTTTAGACGCGGTGCGTTGGAATGTGGTCTGAGAGTCCTAATAGAAGCGGAAGTATACACGAAGCACCTGGTAGTCTTACTGGTGAAATGAAGGTCTACATCTTATGGTCTATCGATCTCACGTTCTGGGAAGCGTGTATGAAAAATTCACAAGGTGATCAGCGCGCTCGGTGGCTGTCAAAAAAGCTGAACCGGTGAGTGGGGTCACTTCACATTTAGTCGGGAAAAAGTTCAAGCGTGCCATTGTTATTGGAGGAACGATAGAGATATCAACAACGTATATTTCGGGTAAAGGATAGCTAATCCGCAAAACTAGAGCATGCGTGAACCACTCAAGCGAAATCAAGGGGAAGCGTGACGAAGGGTGTTAGTGAGAACCCCATCCGTAGAGCAAAAGCAGCGAGATACAGTAAGTCACAAATTGAAGTGTCAAATCACTAGTTCCGGAAATGTGAATCTCAGGTATTTCGAACTGAGTTGATGAAGAGCTATGAGATCGAGCTACGCAGCTCAGGCGGAGGATGGGAATCGACTTCAAAGTCTGGTTCATCCAGCAGTGGGAGAATGTAAAATTTTGTTCTGGCTAGAAACAAGCTCGAAGTGGTGAACTGAGCAAACATCCAAACCAGCTGTGTTGTAGGGTAGAGACAGAGCGTGGACAATGAGTATCCATTGTTATAATTGTTTTGGTGGTCGACAATACAACTCAGATGCGCTGCAGGCTAAGATGTCCGCGTCGTGTATTACCGCCTGCCGAGAAGACCATTGCTTTTCGTATCTGAGTTCTGATTACCGAAAAGCTAAAGGCAGGCAGAATATGACATCACAAAGGAATGAAAGGTGTTACGAAAGTCTGGATGCTGTTGATACCGTTCCCTTTCCAGGCTGGAATCCACGTGACCCTCCCTGCACTTGGCTGGAGGCACTGAAAGATATGCCGGCTAGGCGATGTCAGTGGCGTCCATGCTTTCAGTTTCCATCCAGACTATCCGAATGCGTGTTGGACGTGTACGTATCTGGGATGTTTGTGGTAGGTGACCTTATGTCCACTACTCTGTCCCATTTTCTTTTTCAACAAGGCTTTATTCCAATAAATCGGTGTGGCTGTACTGCAGCGAGGCACCAGTGTTCTCTGATAGTGCCGTCCGCGACGACGATGAAAACGCTTGGAGTGGCCACCTACACAATGATCTGACGGGCTGACCAGTAGTACCTCTCCGGAAGGCCACATCAGCAGCCTGATGCCTCAGTGACTAATCTCGTAACATCAACCTCGATAACTGTAAGGCCGCCAGCATCCATAACGCCGCAGGTACCCACCTGCTCGAACTAATCACACCAGGGGCTTTTTGTCTCTCGATCGATGACATAATTGTACGCTTGGTCCAGGTTTTCATGCACTAGCAATTTCGTTGCTGCGCAAGGCGCAATGCAATTGACCTCGTTGCTGGACATACGGGTTTGCTCCACTGTGTTAAGTCGCACTTAGGGTAAGGCTGTAATGCACGGTCTGGCACGGTTTGTGGATGAAACAGTCAAGCGAGGTAAAACACCACATCAGTCAAATTTTCCAACAGCACCATTTTTATTTCATTGGAGCTCTCCAGCTAAACCATTTGTATCAGTGTAAATCGGTAGCTAAGCTTTTGTCTTCCGTTCCACCACAAAAAGGTCCTTCCCTTGTGATGCTATTTTCATACAGTTGGTATCCCAGCAGGTCTTCCCAGGAAGTAACACTCGATAAGTCATTGTCGCATCCGAACTGTGGGAATATTGGTAAGGAAATCGTACTGTGGCCCTTCACATTTCGATAACATTTTCCGTCTTCGTACAATACTGATTTCACCTCGATGTTTGTTCGGTCAGCTTCGTACATTCAGACGCTCACGCAGTCCGGATTCACTAGTGGACTACCCTTGACACAACTGCACGCCTGAATCAGTACATGCAGTGAATATTCAGTATAAGTAGGCAGTAGTCCTAAAGGGAGGCTCACAGGCTTCAGTAGGCTTACCGAAATATTTACACGGTCCAATATATGCCAGTCAGCTTGTTAACTTCTATGCGGTTTTGTCAGATCAAACTAGTGCATTGCAACAGCTAACACGTCACTGGTCCAGAGAGTTATCAATCAGCAACGCGTTACGTTATCTTGCTACCTGAAAGCTTTTGAATCTGGATAAGATAACCGCCTACCCCTCTTGATATAGAGGAGATTTTTAATCCTCCCCATTTTCGTCTAGTGTGAACGAGAAACATACTCCATGGAGGCTTAAACAGGGGAGCTAACAACGTACTTTACTCTACTTCACTGCTCAACACCACATTGTTCACCACCTACTCCAAATATATCAACCTTTCTGCCCACAATCCGCCCATCTTTGCTGTGAATAGAAACCAGTGCAATGACCACGAGACCTGATTGGGTGTGGATCCGGAAACGATGAGCATAATGGCCGGTCACCGTGGCCTCATTTGTAGGTTACTGCTGGGGAACGTGGGTTCCTCCAAAAACAATACGATTGAACGTCTCGTGACTGAGCACCACGACTTGCGATCTCGCCCTGATTTTACGGCATCTTTGAGTGACTGAGTGGCTACTGTTAGTTTGTCGGTAGTGCATCTATCCTCAAAATTTTTGACCACCTGTTACGGGTAGGACGTTGAAAGGATCGGAGTATACGCAATTCTAAAACCAAAGTTATTCTGTGAGCTCAAATGCGATGCGTAGATCACGAAGAAATGGATGGAAGTGTGGTCGAAAAGAAACCGTATGTCCGACTGAACAGTCACTGGTTAAGGAGTCCAGCTGCATGGCATTAGACTTGCATCTGGATCATCGGCTTTCCATCCACAATCAAGAAATGTGAAAAATGGTTAATAGCACATCTTGATAGTTTGTTGCAGCAGCAAAGGCACGAAAAATACCTTCAGTATGGGGGACTGTTGGGTTATGATAGAGGATATTGCTCTTGTATTTCAATTGATTGAATGGAGCTGAACGTGCGACGGATGATCACCACTGATTTCAGTTGTTGTCACTTCAGAGGCCTATGATAATGTGGACAGTCAGCTGTTAGCTTCCGATTATTCTTTGTTGTGACCCAGCAGTAGAGGTAGATCACATGCTCAGTTTACACACAAACAAGAGTTCTTTAAAGTTCACGACTGGCATGTTATTCAAAGTGGCCAACTGTTGAGTCAGTTCACAGCTGCCAGAACTGCTCTGCATCATAGGTGCTTTCGTGAACAAGGAGTTTAGGCCTGGTGAAATCTTCGGTTTGTCGGTGCTGTTTGAGGATTAAACGGTGTCCATAAATTGTAAGGTCTCGCCTTGTCTATGTTGTGTATCAACTTCTAAGTTGCTCAAAGGTTACCACGATCCATAGTGCTCTGGCATGGTGCAGTGATTTGCTCATATTGAGAATTTGTCCCAGGTACTATGGGTAGTCGATAGCTTAGGACGAATGAACTGTTAATGCACCAGGACTTCTACTGGTCTGAACCCTCCTTAAGCGCTCACGTGATCGACTTGCCCTAACTCGTTAGCATTTGTTCCTTGAAAGAATGTTGAAAAGAAATCATAAGAATAGCACATTGACGTTTTCGAACTTGCAGATGCTTCCTGTGGCCTGAATGCTGCGAATTTAATGAATTTAGTGAAGCAGGTTGAAGGTAAGAACTAATTTTGGAGTTCAGATTTAGTAATTAGTTCAATGGTGCTGAGATACGGACCCTCAAGTCGACGTGTTGCCGAGGTAAACTAAGCTTTTGGTTCCGTGGAAACACATGGGCTAGCATTTCATCGAGAGATAACACTAAAGTTTGGACATACCATTCAAGTGGACTTGCAACTGTAGTCTGTACCTCAGCCTTTGCTTAACGGGTTGCACTAATTCAATGCTCACTTGCAAAGCGATTTGCGACTGTAGCTTGTACAACGGTCGAATCTAATACATCAGTCTGTCAACTCTGTCTTGTGCACGTCTGGTTTCAAGGCTCGAGCGAAGACCAAGCTACTTAACTAGCATAGAGTCTGTGGCAACATTTTGAAGTTTTGACTATACCCACTAGTCGCATAATGCAGCAGAAGCAAACGCATGTTTCTGATGCGTCTCGGTGGGCCAGTGTTTGCACAAAGATCATGGACAATTTAGATGTGCTTCTGGGGATCTTGTTAACACATCTACTTCACATCCTACGGCCGTGGTTCAAATCCCAGCATGGCTGAGGACAAACACCACTAACTAACTCAAATAGGAGCTAAAATTAGATAGACAAACTCTTTATCATCAGGGAGAGAGGGGAGTGTATTAATGTTGAAACGAGAATAATGTGAATGCATGTAAAATGGAACTAAATTTTTTCTGGGGCAGTTACTGGCTTAAGATGGAATTTGGTTAAAAGCTGCATACAATGCAAGGTGCGCGATGGAAAAAGCATATGCATATTTGTATATGTTTGCTGTTCCCTATTTTTTGTAATTTGTAATTTGGATGATCGGACTTTCAGACCTCCTGATCACAGAGTGGGGTTGAACAACCAGATAGTTAAAGTCCACCACAGAATCAAAGCGTACGGATTTCGCGTGTTGATGAAGCTTTCTCAAAGTTGACTTGACATGGGAGTTGCATGGTTTGTTGAGATCAACTCTATCAAGATGCTTCGGGTTTCATACTGCTGTTACACAAAAATCGATACTTACGAATGCTCTCATGCATATTTACGGAGAATTAGCTGGACTTGCCAAAAAACATCTTTATTCAATGGAGAAAAATGATGATTGACCTGAACTACTAACCATGCGTTGATCAATCTCCTAACGTGACGCATCGGCGTAACTTCTGTCCGGTGTGGAACGTTCATAGTCTTTTCGGCTGTTCAACTATCGGAAAAGAGGAAAATGGAACAATGATGCTGATTCTACTGACTACAGTATACCCTAGGGTCCGGGTTCAACTAGTTTGCATGTTGCCTCTGTTCCGAACCATCATCAACGGCTGCACAGTTAATTTTGAAAACTTTTCTAGAATAACCATCTACATGACCAGACCGAATACGCAAAGGAAGCGGTCCACCAAATTGCTGACCACCATCGTTTTCCTTGGCTTATAATCAGAAGATTTCATCTTTAGGTCCGAGAGTCTGTTCAACAAGGTGAAAGACTTCTCTCTTACGTGAACGAGTAGATTGGTCCAAAGGATAGTCGAAAGATGGGTGGCGGAATTTCAACGTGTTACGATGTGGCAGCGTTGTTTTTATCCTTGGGCAAGCTATCTATTAGATAGGAGTTCAGAAATTTAGTAATCCAAGCTGCTTTCATTTCTCGATATCCGATTAGGACCCACCATAAGGACACATCGACTGAACATAGTCGCGTTTCAATAGTCTCTCACCAACTGCGTATAAGTGAGACCGAATTCATACGTTATTTCATAGTGCGAGGTACATATGTGCATGAGCTAAAGATACTCTACCGGAAGAGACGTGAATCACCAACGTCTACCTCAAGAGGACTACTACCTTGTACCCAGGAAGGTCCTTATATTACAATTGTGAAACCAGACCAACTAACAACAAACCAATGTGAACATGGACATTCAGTTAAATGACATGAAACAAAGCGTGCGCTCAAATTCTCAGCATATCTATCCACTTGTAAGCCTGAATAAAGATTCTTTGTTAATTTTTCGCGGTTTTCAATTACTGGGTAGTACGTTGTTTTGAAGAAAGTGGACCGGCTGATTGTAGTGCTTTGGTACCGCACGATGCGTTTGACTTTTTTGGGACCTATCCGCAAAATTCCACTCAGGTGAAAATACAGCATTTTATACAGACGACAGGTTGCACTTTGTACGCATGTGCGCGCTGACTGAGTGTTTCTTACCTCCATTCTTTACGTGCTGATCCTAGAAATGCACCAGGTCCCGGGACGTATGCGGACCTATGGCGATTGTTGGTCCGATAGCCCAAAAAGTTGCGGTGATTCCATTTTCACCGTTGTGTCCTTTTCCTGCCCAGAATAATCCAGTTAATACTATACCGAACAGTCAATCCACAATTCACTCCTGCTATCACGTCACTAATCATTTTCGGAAAAGAAAACGAAAGAAGACCGGGGCAAAGTTCTAACCTGGTCCAGTACTGGCAATGTCCTGGATCGGACTTTGTATAAGAAGACCAACAAACTAAGACTTGTTGCATTGGCGAAACACACTTATTTGCGAATTAATTTGGTGTTAACGGGAGACCCGACTGAATGTCAGCTGAATCGCCCGTTCATGATATTCCTCAACGGAATGTGCCGCACACAGACCGCTTCATGTTTCAGTTGTGAGGGCAATCGAGATATCGAAGTATATTTTTTTAACAGAACATATTACCCATAAGGTTGCTAAAAACCATTCGAGGAGTATTTTCCGTCGTTTCAATGAAGGTATTTTCGGTACCTCTCTATCTATCGATGTTAGTTTTTTAGTATGTTTTGTCCGTGGAGATCATTTTTTTAGTTAGTGAAGTATTTTGAATTATTGGCGTGCCACCAGGACAGGAGCCTCCGTCCGAAGTATTTAAGCAAAATATATGTCTAAAAACATGCGCATCATCGCCAATACTCACTTAGCTTTTTAGCTAGCCTAGAATTGTGTGAAGCTGGCAAATTTTGACATGAACTGACTCACTTTATTCCACGCAGCTTTTCACACGGGCTAACGTAATTTTATGCATAAGTTGGTTCCAATCCACCGTTTCTCTTAAGTAGCTAAAGTTCTTCGTTCATACTCGGTCGTATGTATTCGACTAACACCTCGCCGATCGAAACCACCGGCCTGCATATTTTATTTAGCACGTTTCAATCCAGACGTGGTTAAACGAGTAAGTGTTCATCTACCGCCTAATCACAGGTGAGTTCAGCACTCGATCTATCAGCAAACTGCAGGAAGCCGTACACGTTTGTGATATTAGTAGCAGTATCACACTGGCTGTACTTCGTATGGGTGACCATCGTAAGCTCAGTATAAAAGGGTTATCCTCACTGGAGTCGGACACTTTTTTCATACAGTTGGGACGATAGTACGCGATTCTGAATATCTGTTTGATCGCCACGATAGCGCGGTCAGTAAAATTCAGTTAGTTTTTTGGACGACTGAGTGGTGTACATGTTGATTGAATGGGGCGGAGCATTGTTGGAACGGACAACCTTTGGCAAGATACGATGGACTGGAAGACCTGCAGAATAATTTGCTGATACCTTTCCGTTGCATCTGTCGACTCTGCTGTGTGTGACATTACTTGTAGCCCATCACTAATCATTTTTTGTAAACTTAATGGAGAAGAATCTAACAGTGGCTTAGTGTTTGCTTCGTTGAGGATGATAATTGGTGCATCATATGATGCGAAGTTGAACTGGTGCAGTTTAGCACGATCACCATCCCTTCCCCCATGCTTAGTGGTCAAGTGGTAGATTGGTAAACCAGCAATTGATGAGATTAAGCGATGCATAACGTTCAATTAAAGAAACGTTTTGTGCTGTTGACAGAAGTGTCTACATTTAAGAAAAGTGAGGTAAATCTTGGAGATCTCAACGGTTATTTGAGTAGTATTGTTGGTGAAGGAAACGATGAAACTTCCCACTTCGCTATATCTGTTGACCATCCCTAGCACTCGGCATTTGTGAGTTTAAGGTTATATTAAACTAAAGGGTCAGCACTGGGAAAAAGCCAGTTTAAGTGTATAAAACAGTAAGGCTTCTACAATATCACCAACAAACTGATTAGCATACTATTACTTCTCAGACTGCTCTGAATTAATGGGGATCTACTGGCTGGATATGTATCCAATATGACAACAATGTACCTGTATAGAATCTTTAATGTCCACACGCATAGCATTTTAGTTAGGACTTCCTCTCGGGTTTTACACAAGGTAACAAAATGACGGGTTTCACGTCTAACGATGATTCTTGGTATGCTGTGCCCTCTAGCCGGATATGTGATATCCATTGCGGAAAGAAATCTAGATAAGGTTTTCGTGAGTGGATTTTTTGCTTGTGTGCAATTGCTTATATATCTAGTTAGACCCAATCGTTTCACTGAAAATATCCTCCAATTGCTTTCACTGCAGCATTGTTCGTGAGAAGGATTCGTAAATTCCCTTTAGGTCGCGTGGTTTGGCTTTGTTCTCAATATCACCCCATCCGTTTTGGTCCAACAGAAGTGTTCTGCTCTAAAGCTGCTTGTAACCAACCCTCTCCTCACATGCTATACACCATTCAGTCATCATAAAGCTAACTGAAGTTGATCGGCCGTACCCTTGTGTGGTTTAGAAAAAACATTCAAAATCGCGCTCTAATATCATAGGGCTATGGAAAACTCCATTGGGGAGTGTCCGCTCATGTCATGGCGAATCTTACTGGATTTAGAGTAATCTATCATACAGAACGTTATTTCCATTCAGTGGTATGACACCCGCTTGCCAACTCACACCATTAGTGCATCCTAACAGTCGGCTGGGGAAAGCGAACAGATTCTAAAAGGCATGGGCACGATTAATTTAACCCTAGAAAGTGGGAGCCTAGTTACATCTGCTGGCGGAATCCACAACCGGAGAGATGTGGGCGGGACAGCTAAAGTTCAACAACACCAGCATTAAAGTTAGCATCATCACTAAGGTGTCCATCATCACGACAGCTCAGTCATACAGTCAGTGTGGTGATTTTAACCACATGTCAGTGACGGTTGGGGTTTATCGAAGAGGCGGCAGTATACTAAGAGTATGCTGTTTATGTAAGAGAAGACCCGAAAGACAAACAGATAGCCGGATAGAAAGCTGTCACACAGTTTCACAAACTCAGATATAAAACGGTGTGATGTGACTGCGTATAGATCGACAGGTTGGTTCTCGGTTTTGCCATGCTACCTGATTTTAGCTTGCCATAATATGTCAAATTTTCACTCGAAGGCCATTTTGTGCATTAAGCCTTTATTCCCGTCCATTCCACCGTTGTTTAAGTAAACTAATGAAGCTGATGTACAAAATTTCGGTTGTATGGAAGTAACAGGTAGGGTTTTTTAACAGACTCAACGGATCACGGCAGATGGTAAGAGGGCTTGAAGTTTGCGGACGTTTATCATGGGGCTAAACGACCTAGGTAACACTTCATCTTGCACACAGGCTGCTGTGCACGAACAGCGTCCGAATGAGTTATAGTCGATAGCCTTACTTCTATAAATAGGTTCAAATATTGGCCATGTTAGAACTGAATAAAAACTGAGAAGTGATAATCCTGGTATACTCGACTGAAAGGCTGTTTTGTCTGACGCCTCGGGCGGGCCAGTCACCACCTCAGACCTTAGCACGTTCATCCGTTCGCTCGTTCTAGCTTTACAGTTTAGATTGGTCCGGCTGGTTCTTGTGTGCTAGTGGTCACACGCTCACCTCGCGTGCCAGATGTCTATATTTCAAATCCAAGCATGACCCAGACATGCATTGCTGATGAGCACTTGTGTTCAGTCCTTCTTCTGTTTGTTGTGAACTCACCAGAATGATTGAGTCAGGAGAAGAGGACGACTTTTCGGACGTGAGTGATGCGAATGCTAATTCTGCAAGCCCTGCAGCCACTAAAACTTGGCGTGTGTTCGGTGTCTCCGAAGCGTTGGTCAGGTCTGGTGGGAACATTGGATTAGCAGTGCTGAGTGAGGTACGCTAGATGGTCTTAGGAAGAAGCAACTCTCCCGCGATGGATGAATTACTCACGCTTCATAGGTTATGCTGGTTAGGGCATGTACTCCGCATGCCAGAAGACCGCCTGCCTCGCAGATCCCTTTTCGCCCAGCCCTGTGCTGACTGGAAGCGACCGAGAGGTGGACAATGTATGACCTGGCAACGAAGTATGAAAACACTAACCAGTAAACTGAGTCGGGTTGACAACTGCTGCCTCCCCGAATGGGGACCCCGGGAATCAACTCACCAATGGCTAATGACACTGGCAGAAATGGCCCAATCGTGCAGTTAGTGGCGCTCGTGCATCAAAGCTATCACCTTCAATGCGTAGCTACCAGATTTCCGAACAAACTGAACTGCCTTCGCCTCCAAGGCTTGGGTGTATGCCACAAACTCCCGTTTCCCGGTGATCGAAACTGTAGCAGATGGAACCAATGTGTCTATGGTACACGGTTTGTAGCCGATAAATTGAATTGGATTGAATGTGTTCGTGTGATGTATGTTATTCCATAATGAAATGTGGAAAACGTAGTGTAGATGTAGCAGCTAATAAATCTCTCAACAACTTTTCAAACATTGACAGACTTAAAATAAACTGTTTACCAGTATCGCAAAATAGCACCATTGTTAAAACCATTTCCTTTCGTAATTAATTCATCTAGAATAGGATTTGTTTCTCATAACCCATCCAAATTACTCGATAATAATCAAGTTTTTATGTTTCCGTCCTGTTATATTCATGTTTGTCTCGGTTGTATCGTGCTGATCTCTGAGACGCTGTGCATCCTTAGTCGAATGGTTAAGTTACCGTAGGGGCAAGTACCATTTTACCCTTGCTTACAGTACAATAACCATTTAGTTTTTGAGGCTGGATTTTTGTCTGCCCCTTTGGTCTACTTGCCTTCATTTGAACTCCGATCCAAAACCTGAACATTCAGAAGACAGTTGTCTCCTGAATTCCACCAGGGCAGTCTATGTCATTGTCGATTATATATACGATATGCGATTTTTGCTATCCAAAATCGAGTCAGTATTCCTCATCTGACGGCCCAGACGAACATATCTACACATATGCGTGATTGCACCCGTGAAAGCCAATTTGTAGATAAATTACTTATCATTCAAGTGTAATCGAAATAGTGGGGCCGTAGTAATGTGCCACTGTGATTTCAGCTTGTGTGTGGAGGCTCAAGCAGATTCGAGAGACTGTCTTGGATCCATGTGAGTGAACTGGACAAGTTGGACCCTCGATCAAACTGAACATCCTACTACAGTTTGGTTCAGCTGAATGTACTAATCTGTTGCACCTTCCTTCAGGTCGATAGACGGCCAGTTTAGCGTCGGATAACGCATGTAGGAGAGCAAACGATGCATTTTTCATCAATGGACAATAAACAGGTAAATAAAATTTACAAGGAATCACGTCTCTCTTCCGGTAAAGCACAGTGGGCAGTGATTGGCGCAGATTTTTTCGACGGTCCTATATTTGAAGAGCGGTGTCCACATTTCCCACATGTTTTGAACTTTAAGACTACTTTGCCTCATACGTTTCGTGGTTTCATTAGCATTAACTGTCTGTACTTTATTGTATTATTCAGTTACCACATAGGAATGTCAACTAACTCTCAATTCTCCATGAACACTCGTCCGTAGATCACTGCTCCACGAATGAATTACCAGATAAAGGTGAACTCACTTCAGTAGTGCATAGTTATGTCTCATTCAACCCAGGTTGTTTGTGCTTGGTAATAAATAACACCGCAGCCAACAGCCTCATACAATTGTAGCGTGGCTGCTAAATGGAATTTCGTGGCCGTTACGCAAACGACGACGGCAATCGAAATTCCAATGAAGTTGTGATCCCTTGAGTTCAAACGGTCAAATCTCTTGACACGTTTTGGAAGAACTGATTATGTAAGAATGACGGAGATACGGTCTGCTGAAATGAGAGATTTGGAACCCTGGGTGTCAGGCGAGAAACGTCGGATTAATCGTATTACTCATGAGTAGGTGGACGGTTACCAAAAATTCAACTACCCCTGATTTCCTCCACCAGTCAACCTCGACGACGAACTTCGAAATCGATCTGCGTAGGGTCTGTAGATATTTGATTACCACTGTTCCACAGAGCTCAGCTGTACGCAACTCAGTTAGGCACGCATAGAAGTGACCAACTACACAACACCGCTCACATCCCCCGGTCATTTTCCTTAAGCAGACAGTGATCTCACTGCGGTCTTCAAAATTTAAATTCATAAGCAAGTTAGCTGACAAGCTTTTCTTGCGCGCACTCATTATGCCTTATCGATAGACTTTCGCCGCATTTCTGAAACTCGGACAGAAGGTCAAAGTACATTAACGGGGGTGAATGGACCTTCGAGATTTAGACGTTATCGACTGCGTAATTTAGCTTATTCATCAGCTGCGTAGCAGGTTGCACTGATACTGATATAACGGAGATGAAGCTTTTCTGTTTGCTTGGATACCTGTTAGCAGTAGGCTCTACCTTTCGCGGTCCCATCCCGAAAGGACGTACCATAGCGTTATTGTCTGCTTATAAGCCAACTAATTGTGGCTGTGATTTTCATCCATTATTGGCTATATCCTATCCACCGCCTGGGGGTCAGATGCAGTTTTGATCGCTGGAGATTTCACTGAATGTGTAGAGCACTTCAGTCCATCTGGGGCGCGGCCTAGTGGCACGTCTACTAAGGATGCAAGATGTGATGATAATGATGAGCCTTTTACCACTATATTGACCATTAGTATTTCCTCAACAATGTACTGCGCTGTATACTCAACGGACGCCGTCCTTCTACCTGGCGCCTTCTGCAATTGAGCAACCACGGAGCCGAGTCAGTCATGTGGCCACTAGCTGCTGATGACAACTACTGGTCATTCTGAAATACGTTCGTTAATTCGTGACGTGCGCTCGGCTGGAGCAGATTTTCACTGTTCTCCTGGGTAGACCCAAGAAGCAAACCCTCCGGACCACGAATTAGCAAACGTGCCGAAATCTGCTATGTGGTACTCCAAAGGTGATCTTCACGGAAGACATAAATCGTCATTAGAACGAGATTACAACGGCTGCGCGTGCCGCTGGAGGTTCCCTGTGTTTTGTTTTCGAGCGCACACGCAACCACTGGATATCAACATGATCACCGATATTTATTGCTTTGGATCGCAGCGTAGTTTTGTCACAGAATCCGTTAGATGTCTACTCACTCGATGTTTGTAGGGACAGATCTACGTGGTGGAACCAGAAAGCTCAAGAAACGGAGGAGATTAGCGTAGCGGGGAATGCACAGAAGCTGCTTCAGCTGATCCGCGAAACAGGACTCTGGAAGTCTAATATACATTAAAAGTAGTCGTCTAGATTGCAAGGGCGTATATCTTTAACAACAGTTCAGTCGACCATCGGCCTCCATATGCATGTCTTTTTATTTGCCCCCCTCAGCTCGAGCTGTAGTCTATGGGATTAGGTCCCCCTTCATTTGAACTATAACTACCATATTTTTCCACCTTGAAAGGCCATCAAGCTTCCGGGATAAATGATCTTCCAACAGCGCTTCTTGCAGACCGTGGTGCATTTATTTTTCATGTACATATTTTGGAGCAGCAATGCGTTCCAGATAACTGCGGCCAATCACCCATTGCATTATTCAGAAACGATACACGAAGCGATCGTTCCAAGTATAGTGATATCAGCCTTGCGCCTATCATAAGGTGGATACTTGCTTTACTAATATTACAACACCTAACCCCCGCAAGTACGACGCAAATCCGAGAGTAGTAAGCGTGTTTTCGCCCGGGTAGGGATGTACTGATCACATCTTCACATTACGTTAAACGATTGAGCAATACCGTTCATAACACCGGCCAGGAATTTAGAGTTTCTTGGGTTGTAAGGGAATGAATGATGTAATGAAGAAAACAAAATCGAACTACAAACTTCATCGTAACGAATGCGATAAACACTAGTTTGGTTGGAGTGGAAGAAAATGTGCCACCAGAATACACGAGCACAAGCTTGCCAGCAGAAGATATGACCCAAAGCGACTTGTCCAAATTCACAAAGACAGGGAAGCCATAACAAATCGGGAGTTAAACTCTTCTGAGAAATCTGCTACTAAACGCACAAAGATCGACTCAATCTATCAGCAGCTAGGAAGAAAGAACTTACACAGTTCCCTCGGAACCCAACAGACCAATTAGATAAGAGAAAGGACAGATAGGAGGTCATCGAGCAAAAAAAATCAGGCGGAGGAAAACCAAACAACAAGGCAAGAGGCGAACGAATCAGTCATAATAGAGGAACAGACTTGTCGGGTTGGAGGCATCCAGTGAACCTCTCAGATGCAAGGAAGTGGGAACACAACGCGGCTCGAATTCAGAGGTGACCAATCGAATTGTGCGTAAGCCACCTGGTGACCAACCATTTAGGTTAGAGGTGTTAGGCATTTCTAGAGCCTATATAAGCACGGACAGAAGAAAAAGGAATTTACCCAATAAACCCTGCATTGAAGATGCCACCTCGATTGGTGGTGAAACATTTGCAACTCAATTACCAAACTCAGGAACAGACTAGCAAACCAACTGCAAAGGAATGTTCAGTGCCCCTAAAGTATGTGTATTGCCCTGTTTTTTTCTAATCCCACAAGTCTGTTCGTGTTCACGAAGAAGTGTACAAAAGTTTTGTTACAACTGGTGGGTTTAGGCAAGACTATCCTCTCCTTCTGATGAAATTTGTCATTGATGTCAGACTGGAATGCACATTTAGAGGGATTAGGTCTTTTGTATCCAAGTTACACCTAGATATGGACTGGTATAAATGTGCGATGCAAACGATCAGTCAGTCCTGGTGAGAGCAACCAATGGAAGTACCCGACCGAAAATCCACTCGTAGTGGAAGGTCAGCCCCGGCTAGTAGCATGTATATTAACACACACGCAACCCTGCTCAGCGTGCACAACCACCGGCCCATCGCTAAGCTCCACTAAGCTCTCTAATAACACACTGATGATATCACCTCCATTGGTTATGAAACGTTCGAAACCAAATTGCTGAGCTCAGCGAACAAACTGACGAAAATTGTCCTGTTATTTGATTACCATTGATCCACGTGGTCTACTCTAAGTGGGATTCTGGTGTGATCCCTTGTTTCGCTACTCGTTTTGCACCTTCACTGCAAGATTTAAAGTCCCCTTATATCTCGGACGCTAAACTGTTTGCAATGCTCCACACCTTTACCCTTTTTGTCTACTGTTTACCAGGTATTCTTCCTCATGGTTGTGTGGCAGCCAAGCACCAGTATTCATTACTGGTTTATTGCTGGCACACTGAGCTGTGTAGTATATCCACTTCAGTATAGAGTTGTGAGCTACTTGGCAAACTTATTTACCACCGAAGAACTGTTAGAAACCATAAACCGAGAGCAAAATGAGAGACATTTGGAATGGATAGCTTGTCCGGGGAACTGTTTAATTTCGAAGGAACGACACCGCAGAAAAAACTTCTTCACCTGCTGTGCAGAACTATGGAGCTAGAATACGTTCCAGATCTCCAGATCTCAAGGATACAAAGATGCTTGTTTTGTATAAAGAGAAGGAAAATCGACACAAGACAGATGACCAGGGCGGGATCAGTCTTCTATGCACACCGTGCTAGGTTACGGCTGGTATCCTGCTCAACCGACCAGTCGGTGGACCCATGCTGAACATTTTTCCGGAACATCAGTGTGGAATTTTAAGTGCTCAAATTATGACTCGGTTAACTTTCCCATGAGAAAAATCTGTAGAAAATGCTGCGAACTGAATCAACCGTTCCATGGACTGTTTGTGGACGTCAATTAAGCGTTCGACTCGGTCAAAAGAGAAGCAGTGTGGATCGTTCTACGAGAACATGGTTGTCCAGAAAAATTTGTAAGACCCCTCAAGGCGTTTCACATTGGGATAAAAGTCCGTGTTCGGACCTTTGAGACTACCTCAAACAATTTCTTATTTGTTGCCGGAGTGAAACAGGGCTGTGATCTTGCACCAACCATTTTTGACCTGAAATAAGCAACCATCTGCGCAGAAACGCTCTGCCGGAGTGAAAGTGGTGTACCAATTTACTACCTGTTTAATATTTATCTGTACAGATCGAGGCGTTTCCTAGACAAAACACTACCGTGCGAGTCCAATGGTCGTTTGCTGTTTGCAGGCGGTTGCGTCCTATTTTCGCATTCTGGTGTGGTAATACAGCACCTGACTACAGCTTTTGGTTTGGCGGTTTCTCGACCCACCCTAAGTATGGACGTTTCTCTTTTATCAGCGTGCAGCGGGAATTCACCTTAAGACATCAAATTTTCCGCTAAGTGATTGTAAGGCAGCATGTCGCACGGATTTTCACTATCTTGGTGGCACCGTATCCACAAACCTGGCAATTAAATAAATGCACTCACTGAAAAATCCAGAACGATGTTAGATCGTCTTGATAAACACGTCTGGATCAATCACCACTTGCACATAGACATCAATATTGTTTTATATTAGGCTGTTCTGCCGTTCTCACTAACGTAGGGCAACCATGTCCGGAAGCCACACAGAAGTAGTGGTCGGGTATTGACAAATTCCGGTCGCTCCTTCTCCACAAAATCTTGAGGATCGAACGATGATACTCGAAGGAATTGACGGATGATGCCAGTACATCAGTGATTAATAGGTATTTGATGCCGATGCTCATTGTTATGCCATTAGGTTTAAGCCAGCTGATGAGTTATGACAGGTCTCCGCACGTCAGCCCACTGATTTTTTTTTCGAAGATTTACATCGGTACAAGAAGCTTACGCACGGTATCACATTAGACTCAGCGCAAACCGTCTGTGGCTTCATACTACGCGTAGGCGCCTAGTGGTTTACCCAGTGTTGGCCGGCAAACCGCATTCGGACGCCAGCTATTCTTTGCTGTCGATGATAATGATGATGTATGTGCTGTCGATAGGCATGGACGACACGAAATGTCTACATAATTAGATTTACCCATTGATTTATTTTGTGCTCAAGAATATGCGGTATACTGAGTCACTGGTATTGGACAGGTCCACCCTTCATATGTCACCTGGCAGTTTGCCAGCATGTGTTCGATGCCGAGAAATTTTGTGCCACAGATTTTTACAGCACTCCGTTTTCAGAAGAAACCTCTACCTACACAACATCTGTTCAAAATAAATTCGGCGGCCTAATTTGCAGTCATACACAGGATCTCCCGCACCAGCAGACGTCTCCAGTAATCAAGGAGGAAGCACTACATCCACCGGAGAACACTGACCGAAAGAAAAATAATCGCCGTAGGAATGATCTGCAGTTTGCCATTTAAAGCAATTCGAGACGTAACGAGTGATCATCAGCATGTGTTTTTTGCGTATGCGTTGACAGCTCGGTGATTTCTCGGACTGTTCGACTGGATCGCTCTGTCCTATTCACAAAAGCATATCTCTGTGTAAGGCAATTCGGCTGAAAAGCTGTGGAATATGTGGTCACAGTAGTCTTCATGCGAGACACGTCGATAAATAGAAGGGTGTCCAAAATCAATGGAACGATGACTCAATTTAAAAATGGGAGCAAATGGGGATGAGCTTGCGTTGGTTCCTTCAGTCTTCTCGAAAGAGTGCTTGGAGTGCTGTACTACCCGCTCTTATTGGAGCCTACTGTTGGCTTGCAGGGTCATAGAGAAGGCGAACGATGTGGTGTAATATTTGAGTAGAAATTTTCATCTTCATGTTATGGCTGGTTGGGGTATTCGCGCGTCACAGTTCGACAGTCTACAAACTAGAAGATTTTCTTCTCTGGGATGGAACGTCACGAATATTTTTATGCATTGTATTGTCATGGTACTGTGTCTAATTAAATAAAATCAAGAATGATATGACTTGTTACGTGCTGTCCCTGGCTAGATACTAACGTCAGTTGACTCAAAACTGCCAGTCACTGTTCACTGAAACGCGTCCGAGTGGAAACAAAATACTAGTCGATACATACTGGAAAAGGGGCGCCGCTGTGTATGAATGTGGTTGGTCGACATAGCTTTTATTTTCATCTGTAAACTTATTATCGGTTCAGTTCAGTTTATCAACTATAGACCATATACCAAGGGTACATTAGTTCCAGCTGCTACAGTAGGTTTGCGTGGGAGATACAAATAAACAATGGGGGTGATGGCATGTTCAGTTAGTTCAGTTAGTTCGAAAATCTGAAGTGTATTGATAAAAGTGATGAACACAAGACCCCTCAGATGCGAGGACAGTTTTTTCTAACTTCAACTACCCTATCCGGTTTTTCACTGACTTTCATCATACAGCGCAGGCATAATCTGTTTCTGGGTAGAGTGCCGTCTCCAGATTTGGCGTACTGATTTGGGTAGGTGAATTCAGGAAGAGATAGACCTGGTAATCCGGGTTGTAAACTACTTTATTGCTGGTGCGGCACCCCAATGACAACGAATGTGGTTCAGAAACTGTGGCCAATTATATATTCACTTTTGAAAGTCGGTGAGATGACACCAGATAAAGACGTTGTTGAACTAATCTGACTTTCAAAGCGCGGAAGTTAAACAATGACCATCCAGTCTATAGAATCGACTTATAAAGACTAAAGGTTTAGAAGCACGTAAAAGTATTGTCACTGTCTACTGAGCCCAAGCACTCCACATTCATGATGCAAAGCGCATTAACTGGGCCAAGATGAGCTGTAAGCTAGGCGTATAGTCAGTCTCTAACGGCCTTAGGATCCCGTTTCGAACGGTATCATGGGATCTTGCTTCCAAATTTGTGACTTTCACCAGCGTAACAGGATAGAAGTAGGTATAATGCTACCGGAAGACGATAGCGGTGATGAGTGATTTTATGCATTATTGGCCCTTAATTGTAGGCTAGTTTTGCCAACCTCCTTTGTGGACAAGACGATAAGGCAAGATGCATAGAAAGTGTAGAGAAGTTGGCGCATTCCGCAAAATAAGATACGACAAGAAGATACCGCGTAAAACACAAGGAACTAGACAGCGGTGTACACTATAACTACACCGAACCCTTCGTGTTTGATACAGAATGCACTATTGAATTTTCAATTGAGATTTCGTGAAGATATTCTACGCTGAAAAGCCGAGAAGCGCCGTACGGGTGTATCATCATCAGGAAACATTAAGAGCACGCATCTCACCGAACTCCAGGGAGTATATGACGCGCGCTCTACCGGCTAGTAGTTTGACCGTTAACCCTTTCGGCTAGGAGCAAGTGACCAGCTGTGTGATTAACTTGCACGCAGACAGCATATAGCGCGGAATCCACATCACGTGGTTGACTGGTGGTGTTGACTGGCTGTGAAACTTTCGTTCGAGGTGGAGCCAGCCAACACGTGATGTGGTTTCCGTAATTGAAGAATAAGATATGCTGTGAATCGCTCACACTGCTGGTCACCCGTTCGTGGCCGGATGGCACAGTCATTGCATACTACCGGAGTTTGCTAGATCGAATAACCCTAGAAGTTTGTGAGATGCGCGCTGCTGATGATTTCCAGTGAGAATGAAGTGGCTGTATAGTACTTCTCGGCATTTCATCATAGGTTTGCTTCACCGATAGGATGAAACCTTTAATGAATATTACCAAATCTCTTCACATCACCATCAGTCAACAACTAGCTCAGAGGAAGAATAACTTTACAAGATGAGTGAAACTTTTTTTCCCAGAAGTTGTCACTCGAGGGGCCAGTCAATACCTGACCACGTGATGTGGTTTCCGTGATTGAATGATGCGTGGTGCTATGTCCTGTCGAAGTGAGTGCTAATCACACTGCTGCTCACTCAGCAGCTGGTGGTCAAATGATTAACCGTTTACTCATTGGCGCACTGCTGATAATTCCCAATAAGGATGACGGAAGTACAGTGGTTCTAGGCTCTTCAAAATAGACTGGCCTAACATAAGGGCGAAATTTCATTTGAAAATTACCGAATTTCCTCACACAACCAAAAGATATTGAGTTTATCAGGATTCAAATGCAAGTGTCATCACATTAAGTTCAAAATATTCCTCATGCCATAAACCGTAGATTATCCTAGGGTTGCTCATTCTCCGTAGTGGACACGCACGTTTTTATCTCCGGCAAAATGCTATAGCAAATTAGCGCTTTTTCACCAATTTAATATAGTTACTGCGTAGGCGATGTCGCAAAAATGCAGCATGGCTATAGTTCGGAACTTGTTCCCCTAGGGTATAATATTTTCCATATTCGGCCGATCATATTCTGTGCTTCACGGATAAAATTAAAACACGCGACGGTTTTACTTTTTGTCTCACTTGTTACCTGTGGCTGAACTCAAAGAGGCTCTCCGTTGTTATTTGTGAAAAATTGCTGGAAGGTTTTATCATATCTCTGTTAGCAATTACGGATAATAACCGTTGGGTAGTTTTGTATGAAACTTTCCAGTGAAATTATATCCCGGAATATTAGTCTTACAAATCTGCCTAACAACACAGCTACTTGAAGTCCAGTGGATCCACGAATGCGCTTCGAGTGATGCCAGAGTGGCTTTCTGCCTTTCGCCTATTCGGTTTAGAACTTTCTGATCTTTCAGGGGTGCCTACAATGTTTACCAACAGATACCCTTCGTTAATGGATAGTGAAAACATGAGGTTCGTACTCTCACTTACTCTTGCTCCTCAGCAAGACACAACTGTACTTTCTTACCAACCAGCACAAAAGGAGAAATTATGTTTATACACCGTGTGTTAAACGATACCAAATATAAGATTTCCTTCTCAAATAAGCGGAAAAACTGGCATTCGGTTGGCTGAGGAGAACGTTGGCTTAAAATTAGTACAATCTCCTTACAGCAATTATTCCTTGAAAGTGAGTGCTTTTGGTCGGTCCCTGAGAACTTTGTTATAGCCACTAAAATGTGTCTGTTCAAATTTCTGGTAGCCTCAAATGGGGCAAATTCACCCCACTCGGTGAACCACAAAGTTATTCCACAGGATTTAAACAGAAAACGAAAATTTTATGTACATTTCATGGAAACTTGTTGGAAATCTTAGGAAAATTTTGTGTCTTCTTAGTTAGTTAGTTAAGTGGATTAAGTTAGTCAGTAAGGTAAGAAGGTAAAAGACGATTATCTGTACGTAAGCATGGCTGGTTTAACTTGAGCTTGATAACCTTAAAGTGGATGAAAGTTTTTATCAGAATAATACAGCGACCGCTGACATACCTGCTTCAAGACATTGTACAGACTACTGTAACCCACTCTAGGCCCGTGACTTAAAATTACTCAAACACAACTTATCCGTTCGTTCCCTAATTTAGTTGTGGCTTGTGTCATGGGGTAAAGTTGTCCCGTTTGTTATTATCATGAAGATGGAAATCTATTGTAGCAATAGTCTTAACCAGAAGAGATAGTCAACACAAGATCACTTGACTTTGGGGAGACGTATATGAGAGACAATTTGCGCTACGTTAATCACGCTGTTGACTGTGGCAGTGTCGGAGTTGTTCCACTTTCGGTTTCCAAGTGAATCGTTACGAGCTCGAAATTACTTAGACGTTTTTGAATTGCCTCTATACAAAAATAAAATGGATAGACAGCGTTTGTTGGTTTTTAAATTCACTTACAGGACGTAGTCTCAACTCAGGTTTTAGAGCCTTCTAGCAACCCACAGAACATTCTATGATGATCATTACAGTAATTCGGGGGAACCAAACACAAGTGAATACCACAGGGTTACGTTAGTTGTAGAAAAGTGCGCTACATAGATGCTTTACTGTAAATGTGTCGGTTAGTATAGAGCGAGGTATAGTAAACTAGGAACCACGGATTCAGCAGTCAGGTCATCAGCGCAATAGTTTTTAATTACATGCTTTGAAGCCATTGTTGAACAGAACCATGAGGTTTGTTTGACCACTGAGAAGAAAATCGGTTTGTCATTGCACATGAGCTGAACCACTTTCTTGTCATTCTCTGTACTCAGTTGGTCATTAGTTCTCAACAGGTGTTTCTCATTTCGTTGTACTTACACTCGCGTCTGTACGGTGTAAAATTACTCACCGGACAGCCAAGGCCTGACTGATTCACCATGCTGACTCATTCAAAACGACTGAATGTTCGTGTAAGCGGCGATACATTACTCTGATAGGTTTATGATGATGACGAGACCCAAGGCTCCAGGTATACTGAAACATTTTTGTGTTGTCTATGTTTCTACCTGATTCAGAAGAGTAATCGTGACGGGCGATAAACAAACAAGTTCAGAGATGCGTATAGTTAAACGCAATTGTCAATTAATGTTGGATTCAACCAAGAACCATTGGTTTACAGTTTATTTTTATAATAAGAAATTACGGTGGGTGTAAGCCTGTGTGATCGTGTAACTTCGCCCAGCATCAGACTTGGCGATAGGAAAAACGAAACCTATTCATTTAGAATTGGTCACAAACTAGCTGAGCATCTTGCATGAGAATTTACCGCCGAATCGCCTCCAAGATTGGTCTGTAAAGCCCATGTTGACTTAAATACCGACTGTACTACCTGACAGACAAGTGCAGATAATGGACTCAGTTCAGCTGTCCCTAGAACACAACGGCATTCGGGTGCAGCTGAGTCAGGTGATCAGCGGCGCAGGGTGCATTCGATCCTCTGAGGAATACTGAATAGACAGAGCGGTCGAGCTCCAACAACAGAAATGCCTATTTGACACTGAGTGCGCATGGGCAAGAATGTGGTGAAACCTATTCATGCTCAACGATGGAAATATCGATGAGCAGTCAGGATACGACAGGGAACTGCCAGCCTTATCTATACCTCCAAAAGAAAGGATTGTCACTTCAAGCTGCAAGAGCTTGTAAGCAGTATTGGTCAAACAAACTTATCTATTACATTTACAAGGGAATTATCGTTTGGACAGCAGTACAATTCAGCAACAAACCTGTGTCCGAAACTTGACCGCTGCTTGCTAAGGGCCTCAAAGAGCTTTCTGTGGTTAAGCATCTGCGTTTTCGGAGCAATCTCAGGGTGGAAACGTAGGACCAGTGATTCTGAAGCACATCAAACGGTTTTTGGAAAACTAACTCGTCCGTGATAGGCGAACTGATCATAGGTTGCGCTGGTTTGGTCACATGTTCCGCATGCCAGGAGACCAACTTCTTTGAACAGCCCTTTTCGTACAGCCACGCGGAGGATGAAAACGTGCCAGGGGAAGTTAAGGAAAGACTTGGCAGTGAAATATGAAAGCCATTACTTAGAAACCCAACTGTGGTGGTCATTGTCGTCTTCCTGTATGGGGATCCCCAGACGGGACACATTGACGTAGATGACCCAGTCGAGCGCATGTTTCCAAAATGTTGCTTTTAGTTCATATCTTTCTCTCCCGATCTCTTCACTGTGAAATCCAGTCACTCGTAGGTTCAGTGTCAGTCATATCAACTACTGCTACCAATGAGTAGCATTCAGCCCCTATCTTCTCAGAATACCGGCGAACCAAACTGTGGTAGCTATAATCACTGTGTAATATTTACACGGTTTTTACAGCTTAAGACGAGAAGAGATTACCAGAGGGGTATCAAAATATTTGTTGAATGAAGAAATGTAAAAAACATCTATTTTTGGCCTCCGTGCATTGTTTTGTAGCGCCAGCAGAATATACAGCAGAAAAGCAAACAAAGCTTTTGTTGACCAGCTGGAGACAAGTTCAGTTTTACGGCAAGGACTTTCATTTTTAGACTGTGAGCGCTTTTGTTTTTTGGTACCAAACAAGCCCTGGAGACAGCTGACATTAGGCACATTGGAGAAATGTTTTCGAATCGGAACGTGCCGAGATAGGTTACAACAACTGCATCTGTTTTCACTTGATAAGAGGTATACCAGGGGAAGACAATAGGTGTCTAAGTTACTAGTGACCTGTCAACACGTTTGCTAATTTACAGTCACACTAACCTCAGAGGATGTAATTGAACACTGAAGCCAGGGAGACAGATGATTGATGAAAATGTTCTCTCCGCTGAAGGTGTCTGCTCAAGAAATCAGGATAGATCAGTACTAGGCTCGGGTTTCAAGCGTCTAGCATACGGCTCGTCCACGCGTGTAATTTTAACCTCATGCAGAATACAGATGACGCAGTTCATCGTGCGATTTAGGTTCACTGTATTCTAGAATAGCGAGGCCAGCTTACATATTTTCGGTCGCTCGTCAGCCTTACTTTTACATGAAGCAGGGTCACTCACTTGGTCATTCAGCCATAAACGGTGTGTCAGTTTATACTGGTCCCTGCTGCCATAGTTGCGTTCACCGAGATTATGGATAGTGAAGGAATGACGGACATGCGTGTTGATATGACTGAGATTATAGTTTGGTAGAAGGGTGTCGTTCACCAGCTAATATGTTTTTGGCGGCATTATGACAGGCGTCCAAGCGTCAGCTGCTTATGAAACAGACTCAGACATTCATGTAGATCCCACTGCACTTAAACACCTGTTTCAGTAACCTATGGGGCAGGAGTCTTTCACCAAGTCAGGGAATAAGGCAGTGAAACAGCAAATCCAGAGAGGAGGAAAAGGTGCGAAAAAATTTCGAATAAAAATTTAAAAAAACCATAGGGTGTTGTCACTCCTCATATCTGACCCATCCTCCTCGGATTACCGTTGGTCCATCCGCGTCAAATTGACTGCCGCCAGTGAATTCCTCAGTTAGCCAGTCACGTCCGGAGATAAAGCAACGAGAATTTTAAATGTCCCGCAACCAACTACAACTCATAAAAAAATTGTCTAGCAGGTTCCAAGCATCCGTGGGAAGTCCTGGCAAACCAGACAGTCAATCGACACAACCAAGACAGTTACTTTGTCATCATTCGAGGCGTCGGAAAAACCAATCCCACCGCTCAAGCGTGAACACCTTCGCCTGTTCAGACGTGATGATTCGGGTGCGTCCAGAGTGAAGTAGGGGTAACACGCTCGTTTCGCATGTCAGATGTCCTGAGTTGAAACTCGGCATGACCAAGGATATACACTGCTGATGAGCTCTAGTAAGAGGGAAAATCGAATCCAGTGCTTTCCCCATTCGGTATGAACCCACCAGAATAACTGCTTCAGGACAGGAGGAAGACTTTGAACGTGAAAAATTAATACACGCAAGTAAGGAAGAAAACCCACCAAACCGCGTACTGATGTCTCCTCGTTGGGTGAAAGAACTTTGGCGAGCTAACTGACAAGCTGGCGACCACATCACCAGCTACAGAATCAACAGTGAGTAACATCAGTCACATAGGCCGTCGCTGGATGACATTTGTCTGGGTGCCTTAATTGCAGTGCATCAAGGTGGGTAAAAAACAGCCGCTGCCAGTGCCTTCAAATTTTATTCATCAGCACCTCTATCATGCTCACCAGATATGTCTGACTATTCGGTTTTCACGGGAGACTCACCTTAATCCCGACTGAATCGCTTGTTTATGATGTTCTTCTTCCGGTTATTATTCTCCTGAATGGCGCTTAAGCACCATTACTAGCGCAATTCTCTTAATAATAAGCACCGGGATGCACCGAGTGTGGAAAAGAATAGGAACGCATCAATAAGGTTCTTTTTCAAGGTTCACTGAAATGTTTTTACGTACTCATGACAACTATACTTTTAATTTATCCAACTCACCGGATAAGTGGTAGTTGGTTTGTTCGCTGAGCTGGACAATTTGATTGCAAACGTTTCACCACGAATCGAGGTGACATCATCAGTGCGTTGTTAGGGAGCGTATTGGTCCGTAGGTTTACCTGCGTAGGTTTATTGAAATATTTTCTAATTTCACTGTTTCAGTGTAACTAATGGAAGAACACCCTGGAACTCTGTGACATGTGCCCCATTCATTTCAGTCAATCTAATTCAAGCGAAATTTCACTCATGGCATTTCTGCTTCATGTTGGCGTGTTATAACACATTAGCCTCATGGTAAATGAGAAGCACATATTTTTACTGCACTCCGAGATGACAATTCGGATCAATATGCACCTCATTCACATAATTTCCTTTAGACTACAAAAATTAGAGAGACTTGGTCTACATCCTTATCTATAGAGTACTTCAACTAGGAGGGTGTCGATTTGCTTTACTTCAGGAATTTAAAAGATGGACTCAAAATACACCTATGAGTGGGCGGGGATTTCCCAAAGAAGGAACATCCTCCTTCATGGATGAAATCATTTAATTTTCGCCTCAAAATTCAGTATCGACTGTTGCATGTAAAGATATAAAAATGTAAAAAAAAGTGTAAAAATGATGGCCGGAACACAATGGATGCTTTTTCTACCAAGATATTTAAAGTAGAAAAAAATGGCGATTTACGCGAGACGCTCCGTGATCCCCTGGAAAGGGTTGCGTTGAATCATTGAAGCTCTCCACCCTACCGGTGAACAAGTTGGTAATCTAGTCAACCGGTCCCAGAATGAACTGATTTCAGCATTTTGTTTCAGCAGGCACGGAGTCTCGGTAGGTGAATTACCAAAGATGTTAAATACCCAGCAGTTGTTTCGTTCACAGGAGTTAAAGTGCTCCGTTTTGAATAAAAATTTTGGTTGATGTCCACATGGATCAGAAAAACACACTATTGTTTCATGAGGGAGTTGACACCGTCAACACGTGAAACGGAGCCTAGCTATGCTAGTTTATGTCCTAATACACGTGTAAGAGGAGAATCAGCTCCGACTACGATTGGTTGTTTAATTGAACAATTCTGTTGGTCCGTCCCTTATCAGTATTCTGAATGGTCAACGTCCACGTTACCTCTCAGTCTGGCTTTTCCTATTCTCATCCATTAGTCAATGCTGAAGTACGTTCTCCCCGCTCTCCCTGGGTTCCATTCTGTGACCTTTCAGGTGGTTCTGTTTGTTGGTCTGTTATTTCGATAATTGGCCTCATTTGCGCAGTACGGTACAGCGCTTTGTCCACTGCACGTAGGGACGCGCAGACTGGAACCAGTTTAACGTGCCGGCGATCCAATCCAATGCGAAGTATGATGTTTAAAAAAAACCCTTTTCTTTATTTTATTTACGCTCGCCAAGGCTCTCACCTTCTGCAGACTAAACGTGTGACCTTCCAGACCTCCATGCTTAAAGATCAGTGACGGGGGTGCAAGACTTCTGATGGCTGCATTGTGTTCTTTTACTCAAGGCTGGGCATAAACCTGGTTACATTTCCTGAAAATCGTTTAATTTATAACGAATCTTTCGTTTTCCCCTTCATGCTGTTGATCCTCAGCCTTGAGATCGGTTTCCGCAGAGTAGTGCTCGACTTATGGAATAACAGGATTCTTCTTTGATGTAGTAAGCTACCTGAGGGTTCACATGTATTCTTGATTTTGAATTAAACTATCAGTTCGGTAATTTTTTCTTGTTGTTGCTGTTGCTTTTAAGATATCTTCCCCCTCAAACGTCGCCTGAGAAAACTCTTTGCATATAGACTGTCTTGGGATACTCGGATTATTACTAGGTCACTTTAATGTTTAGTCTCATATAAACGATGTAACTAGCCCTGCATTTTGTTTGATTTATTCCATTCTACACATATTGTGGCAGACAAGATTGGACGGAACAAATTTCTCTCGGAGCTTTGTTTTTCTAACTGCCATGTTCAAGCTGATCCGGGGAGTGTTTTGAATGCTCGGAGTATGTTAACTGCTCTTTGCCTTCTCAATTCTATGATGCATCAGCGTGTCCTTTCTCTCCTTAAAATAATGTGGATGCAACTCTTCCGGTTGTTTTCTGGATGACTGCTAGTGTAGCTCAGTATTCGGTCTTATTGTACCTGTTTTCGGAATACGCAGGCTTTGGCGGTGCCGTTTGTCATCCTACTCACAAAAACGCCCATAGATGGAAGCCAACTGTTGCTTCCTAGTTTGATGGCAAGCTTGTTACCCTCGAATATGCGCAGTAGCAGGTAACTCTGTGCTGAAATACATTTCCTTCATAGCAGAAACAAACGCTGTTAAATTTTACAAGGGAACTACCACAACCGAACTGATATAACCCTTTTTAGAAATACTGTATTCAGTCACACGCGGCTTGATTTTTTTCGTTACGATATACACTTATGGACTATCTTTCCTGCTTAGTACTATTCGGATTGTTTGAATCTATCCCACTCATGCACTTGTAATAGAGAAAAAACAGCTGGTTTAACAGTTGGGATTTTGTTCGTGTATTTCATTTCCAAGATGATATGTGCGATCCAGCAAATTCCGGAAGGGGTGCACTGCACTAGTGCTGATGAGACCTTATTACCGGATATTTGATCACAAAAAACAAAATCCATAGATAAAATTTACAAGGACAAGAGTGAATTGCCAGTCCTCCATGGTGCTATGAGTGTCTTCACAAGTTTTGCCACCGCGGATTGGTTTTGAGTTTGGAACAACTCACGGTCTACGAGGAAAGGAAGAAGAAAGATCCATAGTTAACGTTGAAATAACCACATCGTGTTATTGCTGGCCTCAGCTTGTTCAATGAGTAATTCCTTCGTGATGTAATATTGCTTTCATATTAACTGGATTTATGAGCCTGAATGGCCATCAAAATGTAGCCACTGAGAAGGTTAGTGTTCCTGATGGCTGTTTTGGATACATGTCACCGTAAACGCTCAAAAATATTTTGAAAATGTCAACTGAATTTTATGGTAAAACGCAACATCAGCCCACGCTGAAAAGTAGTGAAGACTATACTAATCAATATTCCCACAAAAGCACTTGAAAATTCTGCAGAATTTTTGTAGAAATATTAAACAAGCGATTGAGCTTTAAATAAAGGTTTTCATTTATTGCCTACGGATTATTTAGAAGAAACGTGGTGAGACATTTTGAAAGTCCGTGTTAGCTCAGGGATTAGAACAAAAGACCTATATTAATGGGGTTTTTGTTGGAATTTATCTCCTACGTATTTATTGCTCGTTTTCTGGACTGGACAATTTGGATCAATCTCAGCAATCACGCTCTCTTCTGCACGAAGGAAAGAGGGTGCCGCAGCTGAGCGAATTGATTAGCAGTTAGTCATCAGGTTTGATGCGTTTTGCATTTCATCAGGAGTAGTCCGTTAGCAACTTCGTCGATAACTGAATTCTGTGATTTTTCTATCATGAAGAATTTTGACAGAATAATCCCGATCTAAAACTGTCATCTTGTCGCGGTGATCGGGCTCTAGTGCCCCAATGACCTTGCGGGCTACACTGACTGGAACTGAGTTCCCTAAGGTTCATCCATGCTAGGAAGGCCAACAGGGAGCACCCTGACGGAAAACAGCAAGTCCCCGTACAGAGGGCCTGTACATGAAGTCGCACTGTCCTCTGAAATAAGAGTGTGAAGACAGTAAGGTGTTTTCTTCAGGAGACGAGCATGCTTATGTTTATGAAGGCAGCGGTGAATCCTTCGCCCGGGGAAGTACGGTCAACCCATCTTTCAGTCCCCTAACCATTGTTCCGCGTCCGGAATATTGCCCATAAAAATAACCACAGTGATTTCTTACTAAAATCCACAGATCTGATTCAAATTACAACCTTCAATATATCTATTCTTTGTTAAATCTGGCAACAAGCATCTCGTGCTGTTACCTTGCCTCCCTTCTCTGTCGGTGTATTTTTCTCCGAAACACATACAAGACCCCATTTTATTCGTGCACCTCAAACAGCTTAGGACAAGCTCGAGTGTTCCACATTTCTCTCTCGGGATTTCTAGTGATCCTGACCCAACGGATCATGGTATCTAAGGTCTGAAACGTGCACTCAGTCCCAAGGCTGAAAGCGCTTTGCTCAACCGCGTCCCGTTAAACAGTTGTCATTGCGCTGTACGGTTGTCTGGCTTAATAAAAACCAATGCAGGTAAATGGTGCTTATTTGTCTTATCAGTATACGCCCCAACAGACTGCAGTTCCGAGAGTGAGAAGGACGTTTTTTTTTTTCAAGATCTGTTACGACTGCTTGGGTCAGCAATAATGACGTGTATAGTAAATCTGGTGGGGGTGTGAATGATCAGGTTGGACGACGGAGTCCGGAAGAAGCGCAGTTGGATGTTAGATTGAAATTCGATGCTTAACGTGCGGATAATAGGGAGCAAATCCTTCATTTGTGTGCTGAACATCTTCTGTTCCTGGCCACTGCGAACTTCCAGCTCAAAAGCATCATCAAGTTACTTGGGGACCACAAACCTCGAGGCAGTCCAGGATTCATCTGGACCTTGGTGCTATCAGGTGTCAGTGGATAGTCTCAATTAAAGCTTTTCGTTCCTTCTGGAGTATGCAACTTGACTGTGATCATGGCACTGTGCTGCCCGGGTTATCACTTCGCTTTCCGTCAGCATTACGAATATCGAAGCGACTCAACTCCATTCGTCAACTTCGAGAAGTTTCAGTGGCTCGAGTATCGAGCTGATCTGGCTAGAATGTTACTGGAAACGCACCATCATGCTGATGAAGAACTGCATATCCAAGCAAATGGACTAGGGTAAATGAACACTGGATATCCTCGAGACCAGTAGACATTATTCCTGCCCGAGGTGCCCTGCAAGTAACCGGCGACTACGAGGCACACGCATGTCCCTCAAACGCTGGTGGACAAGAGCTCGAAAAATGACAGAGAACGCTGGTGGATTGCGAAGTCTCAGGAGATGGAGAAGGCTTTCTTCGGAAGCGACAGCAGTGCAGTATTTCAGCTGACTCGATCAACCGACCAAAAGAAGGCAAGTATCAGCGAAATGATTTGCCAAGAAGACGTAACGGCAATTTATTCCATCAACTGTCCTCTTGAGCGATGGGCTGAACATTTCAAAGAACAGTTCAGCTGGCTTATTTCAACACTACTTCCGGAATAATCCAGCGGGCCTGAAGGGAACATCGAGACCAACATCAACAACCCAAATTCAGCGTGAGATATCAGTCCTCAAGCGCAATGCGACAAATGGCGCAGGTGGCCTACACCACGCACTCTTCAAAGAATATGACGATATCGTGGTGAAAGTCTGACAGTCTGCAGAATGTTTTGAACTAAAACAGAATGCTAGGGGAATGGAGTTCCTCGACCCCAATCCCAGTCTTTAAAAAGGGCACAAGAAGGCCATGCGAAAACCATCATGGCATCAACCTGGTAGATGTTACATCTGAGGTGCTCTTTAACGTTATTTTGAGCGGGCTGACCGATTATTGATAGAGGCAACCTCGTAAGAGTCAAGCTGGATTTGACCCTGGCGAAATATGCGTCAATCATATCTTTACCTTGAGACAAGTTCATGAACGGCTCCACTCTCTAAAACATCTAAGATTGGTCGAAATTACCCCGATACGTTCACCCACAGACATTGAGAATGTGAATGATATTGTTTTCCGTGGGTCAGATCCTTCAAAAATGCAAACCATTTTGAATAACCCAAATAATTCTGCCGCATGGCTTGACAGGCGCTTCACACCTGAAAAGTGTAAAGTGCTGCCGCGTGGGATCAAACCCAAACCTCAACCTTGAAGACCAGATAAACAAATTTGTTTACCTGGGCAGTTGCATGAGTTTTGGTGGACCGGCTGGAGACGAATCACTTTTCGTATCAGGAAGGCTAGGGCACTTTTCACCACCTTCGGAGCCGATATCGCTGGTGTGGTTTCAGAGTGTTTGTGAAGGAAAGTGTATAAACTGCGACGGTGGGATCCATGTTACTGTATGAAGCAGAAGCATGCCGCTCAAACACAAAGAAAGTATGATAGCTGACGGTATCTGACCGTCAGTGTCTCCAAAGCACTGGCTGGGTCGGGTGGGAATATCGGAGTAGCAGTGCTAAGGCGCACTAGATGGTTTAAGGTAAAACGAACTTTCCACTATGGATGAGTTGCTCCCGCTCCACAGGTTATGCTGGTTATGATGTGTACTTCGTTAGCCAGAGAATCGTTTTCCTCGCAGATCTATTTTCACCCATCCCTGTACTAGGAGGAAACGACCAAGTGGTAGCCGGGATATGACCTGGCAACGAAATATTAAAACACTAACCAGCAAACTTAGTCTGGTCGAGAAACCTCACCATCCCGGATGGGGACTCCTTGGACGTAACTCATGGGTGGTTAATGACACCGGCAGACATAGATCAACCACGCAGTTAGCAGCATTCCTGCATCAAAGCTCTCGCCTTCAGCACGTAACTACCCAGTTTTCCTAACTAAATGAACATGCCATTGCCTTCAGTGCTTGACTATACCTAGTCGGCTCTCCCACTTCGCAGTGGCCGAAACCGTAGCAACGTATCCTTGGTACATTGTTTACCGCTGATAGACCAACTGAAACGTAACAAATTTCTCATGCGCCCAGAAGCTGCAGTACAACAAGGACTTACATTTTCGACATTCTATTGAGTGAAACCTAGGGAATAAAAATTTCCGAGCCATGTATGACCTGAAATCTCAGTAGCTTAGGCTGTATGAATGACTGTAGTTATCGGCTGGCTCAGGGAGTAAAACAACAGCCACCGAATGCCACAGGTTAGCTGTTCAAGTTTGCAGAACCAGAGGTCGGCTTTAATAGCCTAAAATCTATTATGAGAGTAGAAGGACCTAGAAGAGCGTTGGGCTGCCTACAGCGGGGTTAAAGGTAGTAGAGTTGCCAATAACATCAATGAACTGAATAAATGATTTACCTATATCGGTATTATCTAGAGATGCCGGGCATTCACAGCCAGCGAATCGACAGGCAAGCGTGGTTGCCAGGCCTCTCCACATACGCGAAACTTGCTCACCCAGATTACGATCGATAAAATCAGGTATATGAACTACGACAACTTTCAAGCAGAAACTGACCTGTTTGAAGATGGTGCCTTTGTTAGCAAATTTAGATAAGAAAATTCGGAGCCGAATTTGGACGAAATGAAAAATGCGAAATATGGTCATCGGAAAGTTGAACCGGTTGAGCAGCCAGTAATCTCGCCTTACAAACTCCTGCAAGCAACATAACGTCCTTCAGCTGGGAAAAGGCACGCAATCACTGGGTCACCTTAAAGTACCTGTAGCATACAAGCACTCGAATGGCATGACGTGACTTTGTATGGTCTTTAGGCTCGCAGAAGTGTAAAACAGTCACAGAAACTTCAGCCGAACTCAGCCACCCTGCAGCACATTCAAGCTGAAGTACACCGTCAAATTCGAACATGCCTGTGTGATGTAATGTGGGTTTCCTTCCTAAAAAAATGCGTGTGTGCCAAAGCTCTTGCAATCCTCAAACATCCCGACTATATCAATCGTGATCATCATGAGCAAGTTTGAATCATTTGTACAGGCCTAGAAGTGACATTCACCTGTCCTTTCAGCCCTGTTGAAAGCGTGGCATCTTTGCGTATCACTGATACGTGTAAACCACTTATTCAGTACATCAATTTTATCAACAGTCATGTTACCTGGTAGCTAATCCATACACAACCATATGATTGACCGACGCTTTTTTGAGTACCCTTGTTCTTGTAAACACTTACTATCACCCTATGGTCATCAGAACGGTCTTGTTTATGAAAATCCTAGAGAATCCCTTATGGCTGACAAATTACTATTTCAGAGAGTAGCTATAATAGCTTTTACAGTACAATCACCATCATCATTGACAGCAATACACCAGCAGTACATACTAGTGCTTAACGGCCATACAACCATGAGAGATGAAATCCCTAGTAAAGATAGAAAGAAAAGGGGAGAATGGGAGGACGAAGAAACTCCATGTCTCTAAGAAAAACTCAAGAATAAAGTGCATGCATATCTTGACAGCATTAAAAGAAACAAATCTGTGCATCATGTCGAAGTAAAGCTCCATCAGTTGGATTGACCGAGCGTTCTGTGCAAACCTCATGCGGCATAAGCTTGGCGCACAAGGAAACTTAGCTAGACAGTTCTGCAGGGCTTCCAAAGTAAAGCTTCTGAAAACAAAATCTCGGTACTTCCATAAACGAAACTACTCACAAGCTTGCAGAAAGCTCTTCAAAAGACCACGACCGGTTTTGCCCTTATAGAGAGTCATCAGGGGGCCAAAGTCACCGAGTTTCCGTCAACCTTATGCTCTGCTTGAACTCAAACTGCACGAAATTTGACAAATACACTAGTTTGCATGTAGATTTTATTTTCACGGGAGATCCAACTGAATCCCTAGTTTATTGATTTCTGATTTCAATGTTGTTCTAACAACAGTAAAGAATGCTAAGCACTGAAAAATAAAGGAACTGACACTGAGTTTTTCCATGCGAACTCGATGTTCTATGCACAAGACGTAGTCTGTGTGCTGAAAGCTGTGGTAAGGCGGATGGTCCAGAAACGCACAAAACAGATTCAGTGTATGGTTGATTAAAATTGTTTCTATGAAGAAGCTTATTTGGCTAAGTTAAAATGGGTTTCAAAAAAATCAGGATTCCAAGTCAATAATCCGGAATCCTTTATTAAATTTCACTTACACAGCCGTGTACAAAAAGCTCAAAAAACATCCTAATCGATGAATCCAAACATTGCGCAAATATATACGGAAACTGCAACCACCGGCTTTTAACAACTCTGATGATGCTCCAAATCCTGCCTCTTCTTTACTGTAAACTCACCAGAATAGGTGCACCAAGAAAGGAGGAGGGTTCTCCAAATTCGAAGGATGTGAACACGAATTTTACAAATCCGGCAGCCACCTACAGCTAACTAGTAAATATCTGGCTCACGTTTTCTAGAGTACAGTACCGGCAAATTCTACTTGCATCTTTCAATGAATGATGTAAGCTGACAAAATAATTGGCTAGATTGACTGGTTGAATCATAATTCAACAGTACATGTCAGCCCGCATTAAAAGCAAATATTTACCAAAAAGTTCGAGCAAGATACTTGACCAGAAGCCGGTTCAAATCACGTCATTGCGAGCAACCTACATTTATGTGCAGATCATCAGTTAAGCAGCCAATGTGAATTCTTTGGTACCTGGGTGGAACCTCGACTACTGCGTTTTTATGGTTACGTGGTAGTTGGCGTTGTGACGCATCTAGCAACCGATTCACTGGTAGTTTTAGAATACTCACCGACAGTACTGACAAAGATACCGACTGACAAACGCAAGTGAACGAGGAACCTAAAGGGAACGTCACGTTTTCGATTGCCGCCCCAAACGTCTATTCTAGTAACTTTCAACCTTTCTTTCTGTACCGCTGGCGGAAGTGAGATTTGAATAAACATTTCGGACACTCAATATTATCCATTCTGTTTACAATGATGTTACTGGTGATTAGTTTCCCCTTTGTAGTCCCGTCGTATCTCTGGATTCTCCAGCTCAGCATCATCTGCGTTGTTTCCCTTTTATGAACCCTAATAACAGTGGCTCTCTTAGTTGGCGTTGTCCTCGAGGACATTATGGTAAACTGCTTAAGGACTTATTGACGTCAATGTGCTTTGAGAGTTAACTAACTACTTGAAGGCACAGTATCGTCTGAAAATTACCGCCGTGTATAAATCAGGTTGTTGTATGATTAAGTTCCGGATATTTTATAGTTTTATTTTATTATTTTAACATACATGCCTAATCGAAAAAAGTTCAATCTGAGCCAGGCTCTGGCTGGGGGATGTGGAGCATCAAGTAGACTAGTGACAGAATTCCAAATGATGGTTCTGAGAGAGAATCAGCCGTGGTCGAAGTAGCTTAGTTGTCTCTTGTCAGATTGTAGTAAGCTTTCTATTATAGCCTATACTATCAGAGTATGGCTCTGTCTGAAGTCCATGCGACGTTCGGTGTTAAACAGTCTACTACCAAAACCGGTTGAAGCCTAAAGCTGTTTCTGGTCTTCCCAGATTCTGGCATCCAAATGTGTGAGCTTTATATCAAACTGGAATTGCGAGAAATGATTCCTGATGGGTAAGAAGTAGGGATATGAGCAATCCAAGTTATCCATAGTTGTGTATCCAATGCGTAATTTTAGCCCGTTTAAATTGGTTAAAGTGCAATATGACGTAAGCGTCTAGTTATCCACAGAAAGGACAAAAAACTAGGACCGTGTAACTTATAAATTTAAGAACTTCAACAAGTATTTTACGCAGAAAAGGAAGCGAAAACTCAGCATTTAGCTAGGTGGATGTACTCCAGAATAGGCAATAATCTGCAATTACTCCACGCCGTTTACACTCTTAGGCACCTGGTTGATTGTGTCCAAGATCTGACAAGGGGATGCTGTTTATTTTGGAGAGATACAAACAATCCAAAATTGACATATAGATGCAACAAACTTTACTGTTTGATTCCCGAGCCTATTTCTTATCCTTAGCAGAGATAAGTCCGTGTAACTGTCCATCTCAGGCACCGTCAAACACAGCTGCGCCTTCAACCCACAGCGATAGAAAGCTTAACGTGCCGCAAAACGGCCGCCTATTTTTGGAGTCAAAGCTACGCTATGGGGCATACATGACAACAATGTTTTGCTCACGTCACTTTACAAGATCCAACTGAATCACAACTAAGTGTTCGTGTTGTATTAAAAAGCCTTGGAGTCCGTAGCCCTATAATATTTCCTTAAGTGCTAAAGAACGAGATTGTCGTTCCTTACAGTTTCCCATGCCAAATCGCACTTTGGAAGCGCAATAAAAGGTTTTCTCTTGGTATTTTTTGACTGAGACCCCCAGAGCTGATGATGACAAGAGGTTCACCGTTTTAGGTAATTTGACACAATTACTCGAATCCAAATTAAGGGAAGTTAGACACCAATACTACAAGGTCAATGTGAAATCCCCACTAGGTTCCAACGCTTAGCCTAGAAGTTAACCAGAACAGATAGGTCAGTCAAACACATAAGTTGACCGTGCTCACCTGTAAGTCACTCGTAAGCTAGTCTGTTTGTTCCAACTGTCCTGGGAAGTGCACTACGATCAATTTGTGGTATCGCTCCACTCATTTCTGAGACGGAGTAAGGCATTTTTCTTGATATGTCCGGAGGACATTTAAGTACAAGCTTATCAGAAACTTTGATTCAAGCAAAACAGCAGAACTTATTGACAGATGATTGATATGAACCGTCTCCGACACTTTTTACAATCGGTTAAACATAGTTCAGCTATCCATAAAAGGGCTTAATGCACTCGTTCTTGTTCGCAGGTTGTCAGCACCAAACTCCAGTGTTAGTGAAACGCGAAGTTGCATTGTTCGGCTGTATTGTAACTCAGCAGCAATCCCACTCTACTGAGCTTTGGTCCGTTTATTTTTCGGCAGCTTTCCTGTAGGCATGACAACAAAATTTAGGAGCTGTCAACAGAAATACGATTGCTCAAGTCCTTTCAATTTCTCGCACACAGGTGTGAGCAGCGTGTTCTCAGTAGAACTCAGCAAACGCTTCATTCAACGAGAACCGAATTGATACTACCTATTGAGTGTGTTGTTGCGCTGTAAGGCGTTGGAGCGGTTTCCAGAAGCCACTACTACGCTCTTGGACATTCTGCTAATTGATGAACGTAAAAACTAAGATGTTTTAGGGAACCGCACAAAAATGTTTGACGTAGTGATGCACAGTCTGCACAGGTAAGAGGTATTTCAACCCTAACAGAACTCACTGTCTTCTGTAGGCGTTGTTTCTCCCGAAACCTTTGGTCATTTCTATTTTTCGTTGTCTTGCCCCACAGTGCGCCACAGATCTTGACAAAATTAAGTCTCGAGGACCTAAGGTAACTCACCAAAACAGCCAACCTACCTTACGTCCACAGATAACTGTGCATATTTGTGCCGTCTGTATTTCCGGTTCATGTAGAATACTGCAGTGTTCTGAGTAATTATAACCAGCTGGAAAAAATTCTAACTGGTTTAACTAACGAATATCATATTCAGCTAAGCTTTGCACCCTGCGCACTTCAGTGAATTGATGTAGAGGTAAAAGAGATGGATACTGCGTAGATCTCGAATAAAAACCCAAGTACGTATCAGGCAAACGAAAAGACAGATGCATCGGACAATACTCGAACCTGACACTCTTTGTTTGTCGGACGAGTGTTACCGTAGTAGGTCGCCCGGTAAAGCACTCGAGAAGCGAGGAGTGAGAAATCTCGAAGTTGAGTGCCGTCGGAAAGCCCATAATTTCATTTGCATTAAGGATATTTCGTTTCCGAATAAAAAATTCAGTGAATCAGGTTTAGGGTAGAAAAGGGTTCATGAAAAACGCTTTGAGGGCGCCTGATCAGACAACTTACTTCCGGGAGCTGCAGAGCAAACCTGCTGAATTCCGGGGCAAGTGAGATGAAAAATCCAAGAATGAACAACGCCGAACACCACTCGGCCGAAGCAGCACAGACAGCTTCTTCAAAGCCCTGTGGAAAAATGTACAATAGAGCAGCGTCATCTTTGTTTTCCCGTCGTTATAACAAGCTAGAAAACAGTTAAGGCCATTGGCGCTCTAATGATTCCAAGTCAAGAGGATCCCTATCCGGGGAGAATTAAGACGCTTTAGCAGGGGAATTCGAGGACACAAAACAGTCGTTTAGAACTTCAAATTTATGAAGTAACAATGGGTTATTGAACACAAATTAGTCTTCAGAGCCTAGTATGAATCCAAAGCAGGATGTTATTCACAAAGGTACCTCAGGATCACGGACCATTTGCCAAACGTGTGGGTGTCCAGAAGGCCTCAAGTGTCCAACAAATAAGAGTATCTCGGTAGAATAAGCAGCAGTAATGCTTTGACGAATATAGACATTTAGGTATAGAAGTCTGGATTTATTGGCAGAATCCGGCCTGTCAAAAATTTCTAGATGTCAATGTCACGGAGTATGCTAAGGTTACGTTTATGCCACGGTTGTTTCTCTGTAGACAGACCACCCATAGAGAATGACCGAATTCACGACAGTTTCACAACAAATTTGAGATTCAAATTTACGTGTTCGGCGTTGTTTTTAAATGCAAATGCATAACGAAAGGGAACAAAGTGCTTCGAATAAATCATTGAAAGGAAAACTCGGCTATTCTGCTGCGGCAATAGGTTTCAGAACACTCAAATTGGCGAGGGCGATTTCAGTCGTATAGGTTTGAATATGCGAGTGTTTTCAATCTCATCAACGTCCAGGAACACAAGCTGCTGTGCCAATTATGATAAGTGCAACAGAAATAGGATATATTGTGGGGTCATTGGTTTGGACAAGAAAGTCTTGAGAGACATGACGGAACTAAGCTAGCTACTTTCGCTGGAAGCGCTTTAAATGAAGAACGAAGAAACATTAGGAAAATTTTTTTGATATTTAACTTCAGCGTAACTTCTTACACGCAAAAAATAATTCAAATGTAAAGCGGTTTATTTAGGGGGAAAATAATGAGGCGATTCTCATCTTTGATCTGGACAGAAAGCGCCATAAGCAACTGTTCCCAGCAACGAGCACATGAAGTTGAATATATTCCTATTTGTGAGAGGGGATGAGATGATTTCGGGAATATGTTTTTTGGGTGGGTAACGTTCGGTCTTACAATATCAAAAGTTCAGACCGTGATAAGCACAGCCATTCCGAAACATGGTACTACGCAAATAAAGAACAAACTGCACCTTTTCAGGTTTCCATCATCAGGAGGACTATCTGTAAACTTAACTTTAACCGACGTGGGCCTTAGGGTTGTTGGGCTTCCGGAGCCAGATTAACGGGAGGGGGTGTTAAAGTAGGGCAGGTCCAATGTGTCGAACTATTGGTAGCTCGGGTGTATTTGCTGGTGGTTGATCTGTTCGCCGAGCTTGGCAATTGACTTGTAAACGTTTCGACCCTAGTCGACGAGACGTCGTCAGTGCGCAGTTGAGTGGGTGTTTAATCCGTGCCTAGCTGGGTTTATATAGTTTCTGAAGAGTACCTAATATCCTCTCACGTGATTGGCTAATTTTAGTAGCCCCAGGTCCAGCATGCACCGATAACCACAGGCGCCAATCGATGCAGTCCAGAAAAAGGTGTTTAATACATTCTTTTGTTCAAAGATTACATCTCGGCGGACTTGTTAAATTGGAGGATTTGTACCAGACTATGCAGAGTCATTGCGCTCCAAGACTTGCAAAGTGACTCATTATCGAATGTTTGGGTTGCGTTACTCTCAAGGCTCATGCTAGCACTGCGTGCCCACTCGTGCTAGTGCGCAGTAGAAGACGGCAGATGCATCACTAGGTAACTCAGTTAAGGCATGAGAAAACACAGTCCATGAAGGCCGGTTACTTTAACGAGGAAAAGGGTGCCTAGCTGCCACGGGTTAAAGTGCGGTGCCTTGTGAGAATTAAGTAATGAGACTGGCTGGGATTTGAAGCCTCGCTTTGTTGTACTTTGTGCAGCGATCACCCGCAAGTGGACCCATCGGTGAATGGAAATTTCTCGGATATTTCTGATCGAAAAAAGAATACTTTATCTTTCCTTTTTGGCCCTACAGTTTATAGTGCATTTTAAAAAATAAAGGCTTGCGGTCACATGGTTTCTATCGTGTCTCTTCTGGCAACTACAGCTATAAAATACGGAGTCACATTACAGAGTTGTCAGCGGCTTCATAAAAGATCCAAAGCAAAGGCGCCGTTGATTATTTTATGTCCTGGGGGCTGTGATTAGTGGGTCAAAGTAGTCTCAAAGCCCGTACATGCCTTTTTTGGTGACACGGGAAAGGGTCGATTAACCGAACAGTAATCGCCCCGGCTATCCTCTAGCTCACAGCCTTAGAGCCATTCGCTAACAGCCGTCGGATTGACCTGGTGGTTGGTATCAACCAGATGAGTCGCACTGATCACGTGCCTCGCAAGTCCAGGTCTCAAGTAGCTGGTTTTATATTAATGGACTTTCTGGTATAGAAGTCGAGTTGTACGGTCCGTATAACTTTCCGAATGTCGGAAAACGAACGAACAGATCACCAGTGGTGTCACACCGACCGGGTATTTATCCATACCTATATTTCATACTATTCCAACACAATGTATGCTATGGTCCCGGGAGATTCAGTCAGTTTCCGTCGTTCATTAAACTGAAGGCTGGTAGTCAGTTCAGATGGTGTGAAAATTTTGGTAAAGGCTTTTGATCTAAAGGTCCATAAAACTGGTGTTACGGTGACTTTGAATTATGTACAATGCTTCGATGGTTATTGAACAATAAGGTGGAACTTGGTCCACACAGATGATCAACTAAACTAAAGAGAAAGTGTTCTTCACTGTCCCTGTAGGACACATTCGAGCGTTGAGAACAGCTATAGAGGAGATACTATTCCATACTGCTATCAGTCCTCCTAACAAGTTGTCTCCATGCTGAAAATCATTAGTTGCACCAGTGCAGCTCAGCTTTTTGTCATATCATACCGTATCATTTCATCTTGAAGTGAAGCGAACATTAATTTAGTCGCAGTTCGCATAATTCTAACTGCAGGCTGTAGAACTCCAACAGAATCAACCGCAAAGCTTTTACGCGTTGACATTTGCAAGTGTTTTGATTGGTCGCGCATTACTGCATCACACAGGATGCGCTCCGGACCCCATCTTTTCTAAAGGTAACCTACAAAACAGTAGGTTGGCACATTCTACCAGCGAGACCCTGAATTACAGCCAGGGCGTTTGTCCTGTCTGACGGTGAGTAACGCTCAGGATAAGGTAATATCTTGCGGACCCAAAAAGAAAGGATTTGTTTAACATGTGCTTCTTTTGGTAAAGTCAACTATGACTGGTCGCCGCGGCATAAATTCCGAAGACAATCTGGTGTCAGTATTACAGGCTTTTCTTTTCAAAGAGACATCCTCAAAAGAGACAAACGCTTCCTTCGGTCGCAGATGGCACTGTCGAAGAATCTTTAAAGGAAACACCACAATGGAGTACTATGTCAAAATTTGGTCTATGTAAATAGTGTGAGCTACATATCATCTTGACTGGTATCGTTCGAATCCAAGTCACCAGATAGTCACTTCAACTTTAGAGCTTGCGGTTGGCGTCACTGGGCCAAGAACGCTAAATGAAAAGGACGTCCGCAGTTGACCTACCTTCACTGAGCTGTACCAAATTAGTACCATTCGACAAACAACTGGTTTGCGCTGCTGACAACACACCCAACGTTCTAAAAATCATAGAGTGGTCAGAAAATGTTTTTCTTTTGTGTCAGTCGGGACTCACTGATCACGTGCATATTTACGCTTCTGTCCTATTGGCTTCAGCCGAGTACCCGATACTAGCAGTATTCAGTGGGAGGCGGAACATCGATAAGCCATATCCTTCTGGTGCCACGTACACGAAGCAGTAACAGCAAGGGCGAGGAAAAGTTTGAAATTTTATGTCATGCGGTCGTACAGATCTCCCAGTTTGGTCCGAGGATGACTGCTACGGGTATAAAACAATACCTGTAATGAACTTGGAAAACTCCTCCGGGCCTTTACAAACGTATCCACAGTCAATGTTACGCAAAGCATGCGGAGGTTTTTTCCTCATTCGTCTTGCCGGGTCAAGGCAATATCAAATAACTTTAGCAACACCGATACGATTCCGAAATGATTGCACAATAAAGGAGAAAATCTGCTATACATTGTCGAGCATTCAGATCTTCTCATCACGAATCAAAGACCCGAAGTGTGCCTTTGTGTCAATTTTATTATTTTTGTAACTAGTCTAATATCATGGAAGGACAAGCTTCCCTCTGCAGAGAGTTTCTCACACAAATGAATGAACCCCGAATTAGTGTGACACAAAAGAGCGATAGGCTACAAACCGTCATCATACACCATTTGAAATCACTGTATTGCTAGTTTTATGAACTTTAATGTCGAAAGTCTTTCTCAGAACCTCATTTTTTTCTGGAATTTCATAAAAATACTGTGGTAGTGTCACCGCTGAAAAAGAGGATTTTCGTACAAAATATTTAGAGTTTCCACTTGCATTTCTTAAAGAATGTACTGGCCGAGATTCGTAGTCTGCTGACATATGGCACTTAAATTATCGTACTGGTTGGCCGTAGTTTAAATGACCACGAACATCTTTTCAAAACTACTCAAAATTATCCGTTATGTTTTCCCAATTGGGTCATTATTTTGTCCGTTGTTTATCTTCGTTAGTGCGTTGTGATTTCCAGCTATAATCGGGGGGAGTCAATTCGTTCAACTGAAGCCCGTTTTCCTTGATGCTCCCTCCGACTGAACCCGTCAGTGCCAGGTTATCGTTCACCTAAAGACACCGGCCTGGTAGTGCTCCTTTCTCCCTATCGTGAACTCCAACGTGTTTATCTGGTACTTAAGATAAAGAAGCAAATGTACTTTCATGGAAGTTGTGAGAAAACTGCCGTGTGGATTTCCTCCGTAAGCTCTAGGTTGAACCACGTCTATCGGACAATTAAGTGACAGTGGTATCTAGTACAATAATGGTGTTACAATTTCTCATTTCATAATGACTGTTAGGCGGAACCTTACACCCAGCTACGGGTAACTTCCAGGTACGCCGTTAGAATCGGTGACCCAATCATAAAAACCAGACAGTACACGATTGGTCTGTTTCATTGGTTAGAATAGCTCGCAGAATTTACTTATATGAATTTGTGCGTACCATCCTTCGAGGATGACCACCGGTTTGTGTTTCAGCAAAGTGCGGTACCTAATGTTCCAACTTTTGCTCAAAAAGGCTAGAAGCTGCAGAAATGTGAGTTGAATTCCTGTGGTCGCTTACCTCATTTATAGTGTACATGCTTGACGAGAATATTTCGATGGGAACACGATTTTCAAAACGATGAAAACCAAGACAAATTGCATCTAAAAATGAATCATATGGAAGAGATGAGCTTCAGGTATTCCTTTTTGATAATTAGAATACACAACTGCGTCTACAATGTGCTGTCCCTGACGCAATAGTGTCATCCTCAGGGGTAAACAATACCTTAAACGTCTGATAGCAAACAAATAAGTGGATTGATGGGTAGCTTAAGCTTTCTAGTTTTCAAATTGACCTGAAAAATTCGCAAGGTGTTACAAAATTGAATTCTGTCGGCAATCTCGTCTGATTAACTGGGCAGTTTTATAACTTGATAATTACGAGACCCCTAAACAGAAGCAAGTCTTGTCGTCCCCAATGGCCAGGTGCTTTCCAGCGGAAGAACTAAGCTGATTCTGCAACTCGGAATTCGAAAATAAGGGAGACTAAATCACTCCTAAGAAGACTACATTCCGGAATCCGCATAACTCAAACAAGATAATGCATTGCAGCCTTTCGAAGACGTAAAAATAGCTTCCGGAATGAGTCCTGAATAACTTTCGATGAATTCATAAACATAATAATGATATGCTGAACCATTGTGAGCCATCAGCTGTAAGCTTTAAGCCTCAAAACGAATAGCTATGGTAGAAGTTAAAAGGTTGACCAACGGTGAGTGGGAATTCTTGTAATGTAGAATTTTCCAACTCACGGAATTTAGTCGACACTGTTCACTGCTCAGCGAAGAATTCACTGGCCGTTAAACGCACAATTTATGGATTTTTGCTTTCGCATGATGGTGTGAAGCATGTCCCAAGCGACCTTTTGCATGAATATCTGGTACATTTTCGTCACGTTCAACAATGTGGCTCTTAAATTACGGTCTTTGGAGCAGGCAAACGTACTCCCTCATAGATCTCAATCTGTCAGTCTGATCCGGTTCGCTAGCTTTGGTAAACTGAGTTATGGTTTCAAGTCATGTTCGGACGAAACTATAAACAGCTACGCCATAGTCACTATGAATTAGGAAGCTTTAACGGGGAACTATGCTCATGTCAAGATATCTCAGTTTTTATGATCTTGCTACACAAATAATGAAATATTCTGATAAAAACGATAAAATGTGCCATCAGATATATAAAGATGGACCTGCGGCAAAGGCAAGATATCTCATCCTGTTTGCTAAGCACCAGACATCATGCAACAGGTTGAAAATCTATTACAGGCATTTGACCTTATAATCAGAACCACTTTCCTCCTATCCGAGTATGACAAATGTTAACATAGGATCAGCTTTACTGTTGAACTGTCTCAAATACGCTAAATTAACTACCTGCCACGTCGACTTCGTCTGATGAACGCAAGAACGAAAGAGTGTAGTCAACAGCAGATCCAGTATAAAAATGCGAATACACTAATTGCGGACTTACACATGGTTCCAGATATTAAACATCCAAGACCAATTACCAGACGGGCTCCCCAATAAGGGGCATGATAGCCCAGGTATTTGCGACATACATGAACCGTGATGAATATGTAGAATGTGGTTCCAACGAATACCATCGCCATGCCAGTATAGTGAACAAATTCCATTTCAGTAACCTGCAGACGTGGAACAGGAGTGTGAACAACATGAAGAACGATGAGTTTAACTTGCTGCCAAACAAACTCAATAATAAGTTTAAACGGGTAATGGCGCCCACTATATTCCAAGGAGAAGAGCCCCTGACTGTACCTGCTTAACATACAATGGAGGCAAATGATGGGTTGTTGGTTCATCTGTATAACTGCAGAATGACCGAACAATCTCAAAAAAGCGAGCTGCTTACTGACAACATGTTTTTAAACCTATCTAAGTGGATTGTGCCACATGGTCTGGACACCTGGCAGACCTAAGTGGGCTGAATGACTAACTATTAAGGAGTGGAAATCATAAATAAAAAATAAATAACAGCAAAAATAAAAATAAATAAAACAAATAAAGAATCATAAATAATTTCAGCACTTGGTCGGGCGGTTAAGACGCGAGCTATTTATGAGATGAACCGCCATCTGATACATCACTAGGACACAATGAATCGCAAATGGTTGAGTCTGCAAAGAGACGCTTGGAAAGCTAGGTGGCTTTGTGTTTATTTGCTGTACTAAATAAACCAAAACTCAAATTTTCAAAACGCCTCCTTGAGCGTCCCTAGCACTCAGCGGTTTTCAAACGAACCTGGTAGTTCGCGCGGTGAGATTAATCCTGCCTATTTTTTTCTTTGCAAACACTGGTGCACAGGGCATCTCAAGTGGTCAACAGTCTTCGAAGAAAAAAAGAAAGGTATGTTCTTGTCAGGATTTGTGCTAGAAGTAAAATCCAATAAAATACTTGAAAAGTGGATTGAACGTATAGATGGGTTTACACCAAAAATGCATCGAAATTGCATTTGACCCTGGTCCGTAGATTGACTATCACACATCCAATGGCTTTACACACACTTACTAAGGCAACAAGAAATCACTGATATGATCACGGGCAACCTAATTTCAATCCTGCATTTCTCCCCACAAACTCAGTCGAAATATGTCGAAAAGCAGAACAGCACGAGAAGGAACAATTTCTGACGAAATTAATTAAGGCTGGCCACTGCGATCGTGGTAGAAAGTTGAACCCACCTGAATCAATTTACCACGAGTAGTGCGCTCGAAACAGGTGCAGTGCAATTTGGAGTATTGCAGATTAAATTAATCATGCGGTCAAACAATCCAAGGTCATTAGTGTAGCTAATTGAAGGACATCTATCATGAATATATCTCACGTATTGCGCTATGTTCATTCCTACATTATCGATCAGTTTCGGGGTTGAATGTTAAACGAGATTGGCCCTGCATTAGAGCCGTGGATATCAATAACTCATTAGGCAAAACCGAGACATTCTGAGCTTCAACGAAGTTGATTGCTGGCACTAAGTGGCACAGAGCTGAGTATCTGTAAGACTGACGAGAAGATGAAAAGGTCAAAGGGGCTTCATGGTTGATTTAACCAGGTGAACAAATAACAAACAATTTCCCTGATAAGTCGAAATATGGAATTCCATATCCGGAGGATCGAAATTAAAAAAAGAGACTTGTTTGGCATCCATTTATATAACGTCACCAAGATATGACGAAAAATGATTTTGAAAGTGTGGTAAATAGGCAGTGTTTGATTTAGGTTGGCCGTAAGGTTCGGTAAATCATTTGTGGATAGTTCGTCAGTCAGAGAGAATACATGTAGCTCAGGTTGTAAAGATAGTCTCTAGTATGTTCGCTGAGCTGGGTAATATACTCCATGCAGCGTTACGAGCGAAGGACCGCCAACTCAATGGCAACACTGAGTTACCTCGGCCATCACATCAAAGGACAAAGAAACGGGACCAACTGTAGAGGCGAACGAAGAAAGGCAAATCCGGGGGGACTAAAGAGGTCAAGTCTGAAGGATGCCCGGACACTCACCAATAAAAAGACAGGTCGACCAACAGGAATGCGCATCCCAATGATTAATGGTTGATCAAGATTGGCCTGAGTTAAGAAACACTATATCAATCCCCACACGCCCAAAATCCACGCAGTTACCTGTAAAAAACACTGATATCACCTCGACTGGTTATGAAACGTTTGCAACCAAATCGCTCAGCGAACAAAACAAGCGCAATCTAGTTCGATATTCGTTTATTGTTAATCGGATTCCTGTGAAATTAAACGAAGTAACGCAATGTAACCACTTTTTCACAAATGTCTTTTGCAACAATGAGGCCGATGTTGAGTTGGAGTGAAGAGTGCGACCTTGAGGCCTGAACATCGAGCGACTAATCCTGTTTCACCTGCCTGATGTGCCCTAATCACAACTTAGTGCATGTTGGACCACATACTTGATTTACCAGATTCATCATCATCATCATCGATAGCATGACATCAGTGTTCAACACCGATGCTTGGCTTCCGTACAACAATGATTTATTTGGAAGCCTCATTGAGAAGAAAAGAATAAAGGTGTACGGTGAAGGAAACTAGTGATAGCTTACAACAACCATCCCGAGGTGTCTACAACTCTAGACACTCATACAGACAATCTGGATAGAAACTGACAATAAGAAAGCCACTGACATCGATTAGCAGCCATATCTTGCAGCGTCCCTAACCAGGCACAGTGGGGATCTCGTGGTCTCCATGCTGGAAAGCGACTCGCACCAATAACACCCAAACTCTTCGTAATCTCTTCCATACCCCTTTGCTAGGTCAAGGGTTGGCCAAATCTCTGCTTCCGCCACTCTGAATCGGGCACGGAAAACAGCACTCTTCGGCAAACGACGGTTCGGCATGCGCAATACATGGCCTAACCAACGCAGCTCCTGGTGCTGGACACATTCTTCAATGAAAGCCCAAGTTGCAAAACTGAAACCTCGCTTTCTAGTTGCCTCGTTATGGACCCCCTACGGATTCGTTACTCATACGAGCCATGGTTTTGAGACAATGATGGTCGATTGGCATGTCCATTGGCATGACCTTACACTTTGTGGGTGCAAAGCGCATGACAGAAGAAGGGATAACTTTGGTCGGTTCATCCAAAAACAACGGGCTTTCTTCTCTTCGGAGTCGAGAACGATGTAGTCTGCATATTTCAAACCGTCAAGTGTTTCGTCAGCAGGCATCTGAACACCGGGATTTTGAAGACCTTCCAGCGTTCGTTTCATTATTTCATCGATCACGAAATTAAATAGGAATGGAGAGATTTGGCACCAATGACGGACACCGCTTTGTGTACGAAAGCTTTTGGAGAGCTCTCCGTATACTCTCACACGTCCGGAAGTCTGAGAATACAGACAACTTATTATGCTCAAAAACTGCCTGGGCACTGCTTGATGGGCAGTGTATTGAGAATAACAGACCAGTCACCGTGTCGAATGCAACTTGGAAGTCCAGGAATACTAAAAGTGTGGGTCGTTTGTACGTATGGCGTTTTTCTGGCACCCGACGAAGTGTAAGGATTTGGCCACTGCAATTCCTACCAGGCCGGAATCCCGCTTGTTGCTCTCGGGTCAGTGTTTCACGAGCCACCATAAGGCGACGAAACACAAACAATGCGAGATTAACCTTTTGACATGTCTTGTTTCGGATACGGGGACAACGTCATGCGTAGTTAGATAAGGCATATATTTGACTTCCACAGGCAACATTTTTTCACTTATTTTTGTCACTAGTTCCCATATTGTAAGGTTTTCGCGGCTCGTTCAGACGGTCGAACAGCCGATGCAGTGCACACTGCATGAGAGTTTTAAATCCTGAAAGAGGCTTCATCGAAGCCTCTTTGATGTGACGTGTAAATCAGGATACTGAAGACAACCGGCTGCATACGTATACACAAAATTTACATTGTTTTGTTGGACAAAACTGTCTTTTGCTCTGCTTTCATGTCAAACAACATTAGGATAATTTGAATGACTTCAACATTTAAGACATAATTATAAGAAGCCGTCTTTATCGTCATTCTACTCTTGAGACTATTGCTGTTTCTCTAACTGATTAAGATTCCTGGTTTTTGTGAAACCTTGTTCATCATGTTATGGTCATCCTCTGTTTCGTTTTGCGCAAGCATAAATACCACTTTGATTCACAAATATAGCAGTCTACTTTTAGTTCACTTAGTTTACAGTTTAGGCCAAAAAATCTGCATCTTCTCAACATGGTATCCGGTTGATATTCTGTCAGAGGCGGTTGGGACTAACAGCGTAAGCTTCTGGTTGGCTAACGCGTGCAATCAGATCATTTGGAAAACCAATTAGGATAATTTTCCCACTAGCAGGGAGAAGACCGGTACGGTCGTACGAAGCTACCTCTGCTTCCCAACTATTCCTAAATCAACCTTGGCTAAAAACGAAGTATAAACGGTCCAATAGGCAGGTATAGCACACAAAATTAATGGCTCTTAGATCCTTAATCTGTTATTTCCCGGGTGGGAGCCACTCCTCAACATGGTTGTAGGAAATCGACGAATACTGTCACATGTAAGCTCCGTCGTGAGAATTACGGAGGCTAAAGCGCAACAAAATCTGGAACCCCTGTATGATACCCGTAACTACTGTTGTGTTGGAATACATGTGAAGGAACTCAATCAAATCACTACAGAAATTTAACTCGATGTTTTAGTTCGTATACAGAGTTTCTTAATTTGAAGCAATAGGTGGAATTATTCTCACAAAATTTGCTTGAACATAACCTTTGTTCCGCTTCGCGGCAAAAGTATTGCGTTGTTTATGTGGCTCCAACCAAATCATTTCAACTCCAGTTTGCTTCCAGTCGATTCCAAATTGGAACGCGCACATCAGTATATCCACGACCCAGTTTTTAACACTATCGCTGCATTAACCCAAACCATCGGCTGATGCAAAAGCACAAGAAATAACCTGCCGCTTTAGTACTGTTTGCCCTCGAAATACAGTTGCTGTACACACACCTGTACAGTTGCAAATCTGTAAAACGCAGCTATATCACGGAAGAAGACAGGTTTTGACTAACTATGCCTGATAGAGTCACTGACCAGTTATTTTAGCTTAATTATCTAGCTGGACTGGGTCACGTGTGGGTCCCAGAGAAATTTGGATGGACTGATATATCGGTCAGGGCATCAAAGCCCAGATGAATGGAAAGTATTTTCATTTTGCAACTTTTCCTTACTCGGCACAAGCGAGCCATGATCCGCACCTTGCACTATAGGTTGCAGCATTTGCACCCTGGATACTCTGGATGCGAAGCTTTAGTTGTTGCTGTACGTACTTCAAGAAAACGGTTACTCGGACCAATTGATCGCGCTTGACCAAAAGTCGGACGGGACACAAAAACAAATCTTGTTGGTTTTGAAGAAACCTGTCTAGCTTGAAGTATCACATGCAGGTGAGACCACACTGTGCTTGAGTAAAGCATTCAGTGTGGCCTTAAGACGCACCTTTAATGCTGTCCAACTGCGAACTGTAGCCAACTCAAGAGTAGTCGTTGCTACACCCAGATCCATCAGTAACTCATTGCATATATATTTTAATATGTAGTTGCGTAAGCACGGGATAGTTCAATGGTTAAAGCACGATCTTAGTGATTAGAAGGTTCGCGGTTCGAATCGGACCACTTTATCTCGAATCCGGTTGTCTGGGTTTCGGCAACCTGGTAGTATCCCAGGCCTCTTGGCTCCCATAGGCAGCAGGTTTGCACCAGAAAGGTGTTATACCCTTTTGATTATACCATACTCTGGTTACGGTGAAATATACATAAGTAAAAGATACAGGAGACTTGAAACGCAAGCAAAACGGCATCTGTCTAATCGGATTCTGAGGCTGTTAAATGAACTACAGTCTGCATTCAGTGAAATCGATTTCAAGGTCACACCTTCAGTCACGAGACGCCTGATTAAAACGAGGCATATGTCGCTCAGCCTTAGGACGAAGCAAAGCGATTCAAATCTCTTCAAGCATTATTGAACAATAGGTGCAATCCCTTTCGCGTACAGACAGAAATTTCAAGATAACCTAGAGGGTGGCCTGGTTTTATTGACGGAATTACTAGAAGTTAACCTGCGATATATCCTACCAACTCTCTGTCATTTGTGACTTCACTACATTTTACACCTTTGCGTTTGCAGAGCGTGTAAAACAATATAACCAACGAACTTGCACCCGATCAACTCGCTTGTTCCTAAGTTTGCAAAGGTCAACTTAAGAAGGAATGCGCAGCCAAAAATTCGACAATAAATTTTTTAATCACACAAGTGGTTTACTTCTGTTCAGCTCATTCGACAACACCAACATAGTAAGTATCTCTGAACTGTGGTTTCCGTGTTCTGGGTGGTCCATGTTTGCGATTTTATCAAAACACCACAGGCAATAATCAAGTTCGCAATATGAACTAATTCAATTTCAGGTTGACGAAACAATGATGATGTGTAAGTGTGCAAATTTGGGTGAAGAAGCTTCCTTCCATGAAGCCACAGTAACCTTCTAGATGGAAAATAAACTCACGAGACCGTGATTGCCATTCTCCATCTGGGTCAGTAGGTGTCCTTGGGTTTTCATTAATGCACAAATATAAATGGTCACTCTAAGACATTTAGGTGTTCCCCAATTCATTTTACCTCTTATTGAGTGCTCCTGTCATACTAAATACACCCTGTGTAAGGAACTTTCATGTTCCAGGTAAAATTATTCTCTTTAATTTCAGCTGCACAAGCGGAACACGTCAATAAAATGTCTCCACCCTGAAATTAACGGCTTGTTTGATGGTGCAAGCTTGCCAAGACTTCGGTTTGACTACAAAATTTGGCACATGTAGCTTGTGCGGCTTTTTTAGAAGAAGCGTTGGTCAGTCAAGAATTACATCTGTAAAACGTTTCTGTAAAAGAATGAACTTTACTAGTCAAACAAGGCAACTGGCCTTCGATTGCTCTTCGCAGTAAGAAGGTAGATAGACACCTGAACAAGCAACTGAAATGAGTTTCCCACGAATCAGCTGGGAGTATATTTGAACCAGAGTTCAGCTGGCAAGAAAAGCACTGTATAACCTGGTATAGTGAAAAACATTACAAGGGTCCTTTCATAGGGACCACTGGTGAAACCTAGTGGGATTGGAGAGGAGAACCGACGAAATTTCCAGTTTCATATGGTGAATGTTCACATATGTTCATATCATATACCAAACAGTACACTATGTAAGGCACGATTTCCTGTATTTGATCCCTTTCGAAGTGCGATTCTTACACAATGGGCAGTAAAAATGCGCTGCTACTAGGGACCCAAAAGTCAAATTTCTCGAAATCTTATTAAGTGAAGCTTTGCCTACTTTATACTGTTCAATCAGTCTCTCACACATCACAGAAGAATGTTATCAGTAACAGGTCAAAAATGCAGGTTCTTTGCTAAGCCGGTGTATGTCACACGCCTGTATCTGGACAAAAGCCATATTACCCTTCATCTCGCTATCACGTAGTTTCACTACCTGTAGTATTTGAAACTGTTTGAACCTAGACAATATCTTGTTTTTTCCCGATACCTGCGTCATCAGACCAATCGAACTGAACTTAAACAGCATGCTCGATTGCCGGCCTTAAAGTAAAGTTGTTAGATCATAATGCTGCATGCAACCAGGCAGTGCGCTTGTAATTATTACTGATACCAGTCAGGCGTTCATCCATTCAGCACAAATGGGGCGAATGAGGTGAAGTTCAAACGCACACTATGCCAGCACTCACTATATCGAGTTTGAGAAATAGAAGCTCTAGTTTCAAGTAAATAAGTTTGCGTTTTTGTCTGAATGATGCGTAGTTTCATTCTTACGGTCAATTTGCCCTCACCATAGCAGAATATGCCCTTGTGTTCCTTTAATATGTGGCAAATCTAGCCAGGTTAACCAGGAAGTTTAAGACAGCAAAAGTTTATAAATTGGTTGAAGAGCAAAAAAATATGTGCAAGACATTTTCGCCGAATATTTAATTTCGGTTTTCATATTTAGTTAGCCATATTTTTGGCATATTGGCCTACGACTATGAAGTAAACTAAACGGATTGATGTACGGTAATTCGTTATAGACAGGGGATGTGAGACGACATCGACACTAAGTCGCCGGGTCATCCACCAACAAAAGGATCTCTAAGGCTACCTACCTGAAAGTTGCCAACAATTGACAATCCCAGCGACGCCATAACACCCATCCATAGACTCCAAAGGAGAACACATCGTGGCTGCTTGGTCCCCATGTACCTTGTCTGAGTGGATGCCATTTGATACCATATATAACAGCAAACAAAATCTGTTTGTGAACAAAGCAGTCGGTTAGGATGAAAATAAAAACTTCGAAATATTTGCATTTATTAATGGCGGTTTGTACATTCTCTAATATTTTCCATTTGTGCACATACCGCTTCGTTTTTCGAAGTAGTTCCCAGGTGCGAAATTCCGGAAACAATTTTAGGAACTACTATGCAACGCTGAAAAGAACCCAGTTCTGGCGTTAACCGCCAACACTCTCGGGTCGGTGCATATTCCCATCAAACTTGGTTGTACTTGAATTCTGAAGGGGAAATCTATAGTTCACTTGCAATGTTGTCAGAGTATCATCTGTCCAAATTGAGATGCTGTCCCGTGATCGGTTATGGACTTTTGGTACAAGCTAAACTTTCGGAGAAAACTTCCATTCCCGCAAAATAATTTCAAGCGGCGCCTATTCGGAAATGAGGAGGCAAATCAGAATTCTCGAAATAGGCAACTGAAACTTCCACACCACAGCCATGTTCTGTGTAATGCGGAATGTATTTCGATACCGTAGGTTTTCAAGCATTTGGTAAATATTTACATCACCTCTCACAGAGTAACAAGCACCTAAACGTCAACAGAAAGAACGCAGGCAAGCAGATTTCCGAAGTGTATTTCTTAGGGCCACCACTATGTTTCTACTGACTGAGAAATCTAGACTAGGAATTCTAGAAGCGAATTTATTACCCAAACGGATTAACCGAACCGTTCAAAACAACTTACATAAACATGCGGCAATGTTCAAACCTTGCGCGAAAATGCACATCGTCGGAGGAAACGTACCAATAGAACTGAAGTGGGAACGGAATTTGTAAACCTTAGTATAAGAAAAGTTGTTTGGTTAAAACTTTTAACCAGAAGATTCTATGGTTTGTTTCTGTGACGTACTTCTCAACGTTTTTCACATACAGTGATACACCTTTAGAAATATACATCACTTTCAAAGCAACGTTTGGAGTCAGGTGAAAAGTACTCACGTAGAAAATCAAACCTTGTCTTAATGCAATTAAGCAGTGTTTCCCCCCAAGCAACCTGTCTGTTGTAGAGCCTGGTTTATTTGCCAAACATTGAAAATTGAGTGAAGAAATTGGGTTGTTTTAGTTTGGCTTTCTGTCCTGGTGGCCTCAAAATCCAGGAAGCATTAGTAGAATCAAATTCGTATTCATACTTTGCTCCACCTACCTTAACGCGCATTGTCACAAATTTTGCCGTCATTTAAATAACGTAAGATTTGCGCTATTCAGCATAATTTCACAGAGAGCTCACACTCGTCAGTTTACGGTTTCTATCTGCCGAACAAGGTAGAAACCACTGTTGGGCAAACCTCACGTGGGTATCCAGTGCGGTGATCTCTCCATCTGTATTGATTCCGAATCAGTTTATAAGAAGTGAGCAAGCAGTTACAGGCAGAACAGTCTATTTCTGCTGAGCCGAAATTATTCATGGACGCAACTACGGTTTTCGGGAACTGTATTCATCTATTTCAAAGTGACTCCTTACATGACGCCTTTCTTCAACATATCCAACACCTAATCCGAGACTAATGGGCCCTCCAATGGCACCGTGTGTCATCAGTGGAAAATACAAGGTTGCTGAATAGTCCACAATAGACAAAACTTCCATAATGTGACTCTGCCGGGTTGAAAACCATGAAAATAATCTTTTAAATAGGCAGGGATTGCAGAAAATCAGCCAAATTTTCTATCATTGATTGTCAGCTTCCGTGAACAAATGGTTTATTTGGTTAGAGACGTTCAGGATCGTTCAAGTCATTCGCTCCTAGTAGAGGGTGGGTCCTCCACTGACAAGGGTACTATTGTCCCTTTGAAGGTGATTCCTCGAGAGGGGGGCTGTATACCTCATACACAAAATATTATTCGGCTGATTTACCGTGAAGCTAGCAATCTGAGACCTGAACCTAATGACCTACACAAAGTAATCAAGCGCATGAGGCGACAAGATATGTTGTTGTTAATAGGCACGATGACAGATACAACTAAGCAGTGAGTGCGGTAGCAAACAACCACCTTATAAAGATGCTAACTCATCGGATTCATGTAGCTCGACAATGCATTTTGCAGGACTTAGTCACAAATGATGAACCCAGCATCACATGAAATTTTTGGAAGTGTCTCTGAAATTCTAACGTTCAACTGCATTCTGCGGGGTGACTGGCTACTGTAATATTGGAGGCCTGCTGCGCAGTTGTAAAGGCTTATGCAGAAAATATTTTTTGTAGCAATGTAATCCATCATACCTCATACTATATAACACCGTCCTTGTTTTAGTGGGGATTTCGTTCTGTGAGTCAATCCATTATATGCTGAAAAGCAGAAAAGCTTTGTACTGTTGCATCATCCTTATTGGGATTCATCAGCAGTGCGCATATCCCGAACCCGAGACCTCTGGGTTGGTAGTTGGAACACTTAATCTTTCGGTCACGAGCGGCTGATTAGCACTGGGATTAACTCGCAGTTAGACGAAATAGAGCGCGCTCATCCTTCAATCCCGTACAGCGCTGTACAGTGCTTCTCCGCCTTTCGGCGAAAATCGGCTTCACATACGGGACGAAATTTCCATTAAAATTCTCAAATTTTCTCACATTATCAACAAACTATGAATGGTTCAGAGGAGGAGCAATTTTACCTGATGAGTGGAACTTCCTTCTGAGACGTCATCACCTGAGGAGTCAGTTGGTACGTGACCACGTGATGTGGATCTTGTGACTGAAGGTTGAGCAACGCTTTATCTCGTATAAGTGTGGGTTAATCACACTGCTAATCAGCTGCTCGTGGCCGAACGGCTAAGTGTTCAAACTACCAGACGAGAGGTTGCAGATTCGAAGCTTTCTGAGTTTCGTAAGATGCGCACTGATGATGATTCCCAATAAGGATGAAACAGCCGCACAACGGTTCTCGACCTTTCAGGTTATATTGGCTACACTTACAGGGCCAAATCCCCGATAATAAGTGCCAAATCTCCCCACATGAGCAATTACAATGTTCTTTTCGTGATATTATAGATGCTTCTAGTAGCATTTTACATAAGCTGGTCAGAACTAAGGTGCTGGAAACTACCTGAAAGATTATCAACTTACCTAATCAAAGGTAATTCTGGCAGAACACTGCCGGTTGCTACGGAAACAAGGTAGCTAAAATTTAAAACATTGAAAGAAAGTGTTAGTCAACCAGTCTTACATTTCAAATAATGCAACAAATTCTCTTTGTCAAAACAAAACTCAGTGACCCATTCTACGTAGATCTCTTAACTAATTTTATTCTTATTTAACAAAGTATAGGATGCCTTGGCTGTTAGATATTCAAAAGGATCCACGTTTGATCAAAGGATATCTGGGTAGGTTTGCATTACAACTCTGATTCCTCCAAACCAAAGGTTGGATTCTCGATTTGTAGGTGTGGTCATCATTTGTGGAAGACAGTCTAATTGCACCTGGGTTTATGAATGTGGTGAAAACCAAAGCCGCGTAATTAACATTTTGCAATGAAGTTTGAGGATCATTTTCATTTGAAGGTCATTTGGATAGTGTCCATCAGATTGACGTACAGTGTTTAACACGCTTAACTTTATCCCATATTTAGGGCCAACAGAATATTGACCACTGAAAAGGAGTAATTCTACTTCTGTGCTGTTTTTTGGTTAATTTTTTTCAATTACATGACAAATTAAAGTAGCTAAACGATGTCCTCTCTCACGCGGTATCCGGAGCCGGAAGTTATCTGAAGGATAAGAACTGAAAAGGGTCTATGATTACTCACATAATGCAGCCTGACAACAGCCCCTTAGACCAAGCTCTGCATTTAGTACAACACTGGGTTTATTTTAGGCTATAGAGGCAGTTGCGAAAAAACTAAACACTCGAAAATTTTCAGTGTTTAGAGCAAACCCAGATTGCGAAAACTCGCAATTACCATGAGATAAATGGTAGCAAAAATCATTGCTACGAGAGCTGTTTTATTTTATAATTACGACCCATTTCCGAATGGCACTTTCGTTGCAACTAGCGCAGACCCATGATTTCGTGGAAACAAAGAAGGGGGTATGGACAAATAGTAGCAGACCACAGAATGTTACGCCAGCAATACTTACTTCAGGCTTTTTAGAACAGGCACATGTGCACCTGGTTTTTCCGCAAATTTTTAATTACACTACATTTTTTGAAACCAAGTAAGGTAAGGATAACTTTCTCCTATTTGCCAGAGTGACGCTTATCGGAATACACTGGCGGACTAATGTCTTCACCTTCTCTCTGAAACTTGACCGTGAGCCTTCCTAAGGATGTACTGTTTAATGTACAACGTAACGGAGGCTGACTGTTTCCTCACTTGGTTTGTGGATCCTCTTTAACTCCTTGCTTTAAAAATACAGATCACTTCTCAACTTTGCATGCGGTTCGGGATCGTCGTGCAGTGGAAATTAAAAGCATATGTGAATCAGCGCTCCGTGAAGATATGAACATTTAATACGCATTAGGATGGTTGAACAGGTACAGTAATCCTTTTACTAAAAGAAAATCGCACAAGAATGTTCTGTAGAAAATCGAGTGCTGCGAATGTTACATACGTAAGTCTGTTTTTGCCAAAGGAAGGTCAGTCCAGAAAGATCAGAGGTAGCACACTGTTCAACCGGGTAGACATCCCCAAATCGAGTTTTGCCACAGAAAACGATAGTGTACGACCAAGTTCTAGTGGACTGCAGTCACAATCTAGCAATTAAAATGGTTTCACTCTTTTCACAGACAAATCTGGGCTAGCTGAGTACTGGCTCAGATGCCGCCGCAGCTTCACACATGTTCGGCTCTGCTGGGCTTCACTCGCTTTAACGTTTAAGCGCAAGTTTACGTGTAGGTCATAAAACAGTTGACTGAGGGGATGATATCAAAAAGATGTTTTAAAAGCCCGAACAAAATAATAAACTTGAGCAGTGTTTGAAGTGCTAGAGATAGACATTAGATATAGGTTGAGTTAAGTATCCATTTGCAAATTTTGCTGGCCTAAACTTAAAACTCAAACGGAACAGAAACATATCTTTTATCAACCTTATTCGACGTACCTTGCTGATGAGAAATAGGACGGTTGTCTGACAGGCTAAATGACTTTGAACAGAACGGCAAACCTGGTTGGTCGCATAAGTGTTCTTAGTACGAGGTAACCACCGTATATCATCAATAGGTGTTTGGTGCTTTCGTTTTGGTATTGTGCACAAGACAGAGTGAGCCCTCGGATTTTGAATCCTCTATCGAAGTTGATTTTTTAATGCTGTGTGTTTAATTGTGTTTGTAAATGGGAAAAGTTACGGTCTTTGCAGAGCCAATAGTCAAAGCCCCGCATAAAGCTGAAAAATGTAGATGGCAGACAAACATGACTAGATTCTCTTCGTTGGTAGCTAACAAAATACTCTCCAGTGAAGTTGAGTTTGAGATGGTTCACTGGTTAAGGAACGAATCTGCTGAGTTGAATGTTCGCGGTTCGAACCCAGCATCCGCATCTCGACTGATCCGGTCTAGGCTATGTGAGCATACCAGTAGCTCAGACCTCGTGTTTTCTTCGTGTGGTATGACAACTACACACCAAAATGGTGCTACAACGGTTATTATTATTAAATTATTAAAATTGTTACACAACTATTATTATTATTATAAAATTACTATAAACTCGGTTTTTAGTGAGGCTGTAATGCACATGAGGAGGACTGACGTGTCATTCACACAGGGTGTAGAATGTATGACCTATTCCATCCATCTGTTTACTTAGCTGGACCACTGATCTACCCTTAGATAAGATAATCATATCAACTACCGACCCACCGTAGCCAAACAGCAAGGTAATCAACCACCCATCAAAACGGTTGCGGGCTCGAAAATTAATATCTTCGTATGATATAAAGTGCTGGTGTTTCTCAAAGACGGCGAAGCAGCCGTACACTGATTTCCAGATTAGTTTTGATTTGTTTGCACGGGAAAATTCACTTTGACACTTCAAAAACAGTTTGATTAGTCTCAAATTCTACAGCAAACGAGGCTTCAGCCGTTTTCACACAGTAGGCTTAAAGAGATCTGTTTTTTGACTTAGTAAATACTAACACAGGACTGTTGAGCAGTCAACCACGCCTTCGCCAACCACTTGCGAAGCAGGTGGATCTGATTTATGTACGGCTCGTGAGCGTAGAATTTTATATATGCTGTTGACCAAGGCTATCGAAATGTGAATGTTCGATAACTCATAACTTCATACTGTTGCGCTAAAGTTGGGTGAAAACAGCCAATTTCCAGAGCAGAAAAACTCTGACTGAATTGCTGACACCAAATGTGTTATCGACATAGTTTGCCCCTCATTGACATTGGGTGGCGCATTTGTCAATTAAGTGACTAGATGTGCTCCCGCCTACTGAAAACTTCGTGATAAATTCTGGCAGTACCAACACCATTTAAAGGTCTTTAAACGTGGCTTTATATATGCTTTAGGCAATTTTTAATGTTTCCCCGATTATTTCAATACAGAGAGGACACTGGTACACCTCTCTAGTACTGATAACAACAGATGTAAGCCTGTGCCTTGGAAACGTAACTCTGTTCAAGGTCACGACCAATTTTGACAATGGTAAGAATTACAGCTGCTTTTCTTAAGGCAAGTTGAACTCGAACACGTCTTGGGAAACCGATCTTATGCCGCAGAACTGCTAGGTTTCATTTACCTTTACAAACACAACCCTGGGCTTTTTATCAGTTTTTACAACTTGTGCACACCTTATTTTGAGACGTCCACCAGGCCAACTGACGGCATCAGCATAGAATAATGAACTTGGAACTAATCTGATTTATCCTAAACCCTTTCTTTAAGTTTGCGATTTTTATACATAACATTACAAAATGCAGTCATACCCACTCCATTGTCTTTTGTCGGCTCCAGAGGGCCCGACGTACGCCGACTCTCGACGGAAGTCGAAAACGGTCGTATCTACTAGGCTGGCATTATTTTCATAGATGAGTTCATGAACAAAACAAGTAGTGTATTGTTGCCATGGGAACCAAGTGAAATACTAAAAAAGTAATACTATCATGTCGACATTGGTCGGTTGAACTAACACTTGACACCTTTCGCGGTTGTTATCCACAATAAACGACGTCGCGAAACTTTTTGTAAAAGGAGAGCAACGATGACGGTGCGATCGACAGTGATGATGCGGATTCTATTCGAATTTTTGTTGGTGTAAGACCAGACGTCCGTGGTAATGGCTCTTCAATTTATAACTCAGCCTTACTACACTCAAATCCTAAAAGAAACTGATCTTAAATTGAGTGAGGGGTGTTACCTTCCCTTTCACAAAGAAAAAGGTTGCGAGATAGCTGGATAAATGATAAGAACATAGACATATCTCTGTCCTTGAAGTTCCTTGGTTCTGGATCTGGAGTACTTTCTAACAATTTCTCTTTTTCCCCCATACCAAACAAATTTTCGTATTCCAGAGTTGGCTTGTAGGTTTTGGTGAGCTCATCAAAGTCTCGCTCTACTTAATCCATCTCAGGTTCAGCAAGAGAACATACCAGATTATTTAAAATATGCTCCACCTTCTAATCAAAATGTCTAATGCCCTAAAGGAATTGAAGAGTACAGCTTCTTCTATATACCGCTCATCGCTGCTCAGAGCGCTTTTTTCCGATGCGCACTGATGATTCGCAGTTTCTGGTAAATACTGAATTCCTTCAAAACTCCCAGGGTCTTCCCACATTCTCTTAAGAATGTGAAATTAGTTGACAGACACAAGGGGCGCATTAGATAATACTTATTGAGGAGAACTATATGGTGTTGGTTCCGGGACAGCAGGAAAGGCATAATGTCCGGTGCTGTTAGAATGGCAGTCAGATTTGGGTTCCTGTCAGGGAAATATGCCGGCTTTTTAGGCGCATTGCTGAGGGTTGACAGAACTCCCGTATAATGTTTCCTTACTCCAGTAACCAGTAGCCGGTAAGCCGTTTTTTTCTTCTAAAAGTGGCAACAGAGGCACATAACTTCAGGTAGGCTATCCAAAGGGCAAGAAGTGTAGGTTTTTGTTTCCATTGCCAGCAAGGGCTTCAAGCTGAAGTCACCAGTGATCCAGCCTCTGATATAGTCGATGACTTGTCACATTCTGAAGCCGTCTGTTTCCTCTAAAGTAAAATACCAAACAGACGCCGGTTCGCAAAAGAACACGATTTATCAACATCTAAGGTGAGTTGTGGACCAAACGCGCTATTTCATGGGAATTCCCTTGCAGGTTAACTTGGTAGCAGCATCTCATTAGGGATATTCTAGGCTACGCAGATCAGTAGGCTTTCAAAATCTTTCAAACCAATCACGAATTTGGTGGTTTCGCAAACAAAGGATTGAGCTTCTGCTGGATGGGCCCATGGCTCGTGGAAATCAATCACATACCTGCCTTCACTTCAGGGAGAGACTGGAACATTCATTTCGTCGCAAACTGGATTCCAAGTTACATCACACGTACAATTTCTAGACAAAGTTAACTGTGAATAACATAGCATTTTTATTGGGTGTTGGAAGATGAAGACGTCGTGGGCAGGCCTGAAGGTGCAATGGCTGTCACGCCTTCTCCTCTTTCTTATGCCCTCCCGAGGTTGAAGCTATGAAAGAATGCTGTGATTTAAATTAAAAACACCTACTTGTACACAAAACAGCCCAGAAAGAATGTGACTGACTACTTACGTATCCTGCGTCGGGAGAGGCTGGAGGCTGTTCGTGACTACATACTGTGGATCTATACACCATACAGTAATAAGTCGAGAATTTAAAAGTTTTTTGGCTACACTATCTTTACTTTACTTTTAACGACCACACTCTGTGTAAAGAACTTATCGCCCTGTTAGAAACAACTCACAAGAATGTTGCATACTTGACAAAGGGCTAGAACTGGGCGAGGCAGCGCTTTGGTTTACGAACATGTGCACCGTAAGGTAGTAAACTGGCGTCATTAGATGTCGTGTGCGGCTTTATTCCCCTTTCTTTCTCTTTCCCGTGAGGTAAATAAGTATTTTTATGTCACATGTCTACCTTTTCTTTATCTTCTAAAAAGGATATTGTCCACTTTATAGCTTAGACTTTGTTGTAGCCAAAATGCGACAAAGTGTCCTTCAAGCGGTTGCGCAAAAAAGTGTAAAGTTGACTTTATTTTCAACTCTTTAGAAGGAGCGACGTAAAGTTGGAAGTTGTGCAAACTGGCCCAAGGCTGCACGGGGGCCATGACCGACAGCCATCATTTAGTCACTCACTGGATCGAACCCGCGTCATCCAGATGGCATCTAATGACTGTATCCACGTGAACATTGGGTTTCTTTATGTACAAAGATCATTAGTAGAAATCAGAAAACACCTGAAGTAATCGAATTTTTACTGTTTGTGATCATCATTTTCAAAAATAAACGATAATAGTATATTAAAAAAATTGTGTAGAATTTCACGCCAAACAGACTTTTATAGCACCTTCTCATATTTTACTGAAATGCGCTTATTTTATCGTTGGTCAGAGAACGTGCAAACTCTGCGCTCGCGAGAATTTCAAGAAAGTGTAGTTGGATTCCATTTTCTGACTACCATACAGTCATCTGCCGTATTCAGTTTAGTACGATCCATCCATCACACAAGTAAAACGTACCATATAATCATTGTGCTACAAAGCGTCAAGGCCAGAAGCAGTGGTATCCAAGCCAGACTGTAATGGAAGAATGTCGCCGTCATTGTGTTAGGGAATGCTAGGCAGCAACAAGCTGAAAGGTAAGAAAAAAAGTATCGCCGTGAAATATTTCCCCTCAGTGACTACCTTTACCAGAACGCATCGCAAAAATCTCGTGAAATTTATTGATAAACGCTATTTTTAATAGGTTTACCAAAACAGATTGAGCGGTTCATTGTAGCTGGTTTGTTTAGACTCATATAAACTGAAGCAACAATTGGGAACTGTCTGCTCTGTTTCGCGAATAACATACGCTAAAATTCTGGTATAATACAAACCGACCTTAGTGGGTCCCCAATTGCTTGACAGGCCTACGTCTTTGTAGGTTAGAAGTATTCATCCATAAACCGTCGTGTACTGAAACTGGTGCAGCTGGCACTCCACAAATATCTTCTCTGGAAGTAGAGACTCCAACCAGAATGCTAATAGTGCGCGTTGAAATTTGTAGCCTTCCCATTTTTAACATAAAGGAAAGGTATCTGGTTTGTATTGTTTTTAATGAGAGGTGACACCATCCTAGTCTTTGACGAATCTCCATGCATGTATTGAAAGTTGATAGTGTGCAAAGCGAAGCGCAACAAATTTCATATACAACCACAATTTGGGACTCTTTCCGGCGACCTCCTGCTTGCTGTCCAGTGAGACAGAGAAGTGCAGAAAAGTGCATAGGTGCGTTGCATACTGGAGATTGTTTTGCAAACACAAATGGGCATCTGAGCACGGTCAGCAGTCAGGAATCGGAAGCACCAACACACCACTTGTGAAGCGGTAAGTTTTTTGGCAAAAGTGGAGTATGATAGAAGTTTTCCACTTCTACTAGGGTCGAATTAGTCATATTCCCCATCAGCACTTTTACGGGAACTGGCTGTCATCGACAGTCCAGTATCGCGCATTACCAGCGTTGCCAATACGAAGACGTTTGCAATTCCTTTTTGACAATTCATCCGCAAATTCTGCTTAGATCTAGGCCTAATAATATCCATAAGCGTTCCACTTCACCACCACACCTTATAAAAATTAAGACGCACAGTGATTCATCCATACGAGAAATTTTGTTTGTGTACAGACTGAACAACACCAAACCAGGCATCATTCCCTACAGTAGGCCACTGTTTTCCACAAAGAGCTCAGAAATGGCTTCATCACTACTGATCTGAACAAAGCAAGCAGAAGGGCAGCGACTCTTTTGTATTCATTTTTATGAGTTTTTACTTGTCAGCTGCAGTGGAATGTCCGGCCAAACGCTTTGGCCAACATTTTATTCGACTAATAATGACCCTAGTTGGAAACTTCTAACAGTTCTTCTTCAGGGTGGACATAAAATTCGTTGCCTTGTCTCATTTACTGCTGGCACTCATCATCCTTATTGCTATATCGACAAGCTGATCACTCCTTTGGTGTGCCGAACTACAGTTTGAGACCAATGTAATACACGAATGGATAGGCTGTTTCCTTCAATTTGACAAACTGGCTACATGTTGTGTAAAGACATGCCTTAAAAATCTCGACCTGGTTTGTATCGTTCTTTGGAGGCAATAACTGCGAATCAGAAAAAAGATATATGCACCCGTCTCATTTTTTCCAGTGTCCAGTTTCTTGAAGATTGCAAAAGACCTTCATATCACTGCCGTCAACAAGAACCTTGGTGGTTTCATTGTTTATGTGCTCTACATCTTTGCTCTTTCTATTTCTTAAAACGATTTGCACTCTCCTTTAATTGTACGTGAATCTTTCCGAACGTGCAACCGATTCAGCATTTTCCAATATTTCCGCAAAGTTTCCCGTACTGAACAGCGATTAGCTTTCGTAACCAGTGTTTATGGTAACATATGTCTTCACATACTCCGCATAAGTTATAAATAGCACATTTTTCCACACGAGTTACCCAACAACTTTGGATGAAGACAGTGACAGAGCACTGAGAACGCTTACATGTGTCCTGAATAAACAGGACAAGAAATCTGCTTGAGTGAAGTGGCTAAGTGAAGTTCGAAGCAAACCGAGAATATTCGTCAAATACCCCTAAAGAAGTTATGTACGCTTGTGTCGTGACATTTCGCAATCCTCAGCACTATGGAGCAATTTCTCGTGACAACCAAAGAGACCCGAAGATTTTCGACAATCTACCTTGTCAACTCCTCGTATCAGGCAAAACCTACGTCAGACATGTCCGTTTATTTTTAACCCAGAATGTGCGTTTTTCTCTCAGTTTTATTTGAATAATCTAGGTGTTTTTATTTTCATCAACTCCTTTGCAATCTTGGGGGCATCATTATTGAAACACCTGTTTTAGTCCATCCGGATCATTCTACTTGCGGTGCTCCCTACCAAAAGAGGACGAAAAGTTAATCAACAAAAACTTTTATACATCAAAAGTCATCTTCATCGAGTACTTCTGATTAGGATTATTGGGATTAAAAATCTGAAACAGAATATCAGCTTGCATTCGTGATGACCTACAAAGTGCGTGAACAGTTCGTGTCGAAAACAAGACACCTAAAGCTACCATTTGCTCCATCCTGAAGTCCTTTCTAATTTTTACATTTAATCCGCGTACTCTGGAAACTGTGGCAGTTCCAAGGCTGAGCGACGACAAACTAGCCTGTTCAGCGTTTTTTAAAACAACGATAGTATCCTCTATAGAGCCTCACTTCTCAAGTGATGACTGATCGACTTCCCAACGGATTTCTCAATGTTGCTGACAGGATGTACATCCAGGTCAGCTGTTTGGCATAATGAGTTTAGCCCAGTATTACCAAATATTCAGTCATTTATCAATAAAAAATTTGCTTCCCATTAGGTTTTGCCATTTTTGAACTCTGGTGTGTTCCATGCATCACAACGGAGTACGTGCTCTTGTTTTTTCTGCAAAATGTTTGAGTTTTTTTGCTCCTCCGTCATTGTATCAGGTAGTCCGTGTGTAACAGATCTTCGTCTCGAATTCCCACAATAACGCGAGTCACACTGCACAGCCCACATAAGCCATCCGTTTGAGTTGAGTACTGTCCGTGTATTTGTTTAATTAGCCAAGCCAAAAGGATCAATAAGCTTCATGCGAATTCTAACGTTGCGTTTGGGCTATCATCTGCGGATACGAACAAAAGCATGTTCCTAACTCGCGCACTGAGTAAATTTGAAACTGCTACACAACGCAAGGAGCACCATGCTGCAAGGGACGTTTGCCAGCCAACCAAAAGCCAAAACCTTTTTTCTACGTTAAGCTAGGTCATAAATGGACTCAACCGTTGCATCAAAAATAGTTTCATTGTAGAAACCTTTTAAAGTGTGCAGATAAACTCTTCCCAATAGAAAATACGACGTACTTACGACAACAGTGGGCTGCCTAAATCGAAATCCACCGTTTTTATGTTTAGACTGAGCTGTTATATTGATCTTTGGATTATTTCATTGCAGCTATACGGAAACAGCTCAAAGTCTCTTTATAATCCCGGACTCTGCTAATTCAACTATGATGCTAATGTACTCCAAACTAAGTCATATTTGGTACCACCAATGACATCCAAAGTTCATACGCTGTTAGGTAAGATAACATGCACAGCATGCTTCCGAAGTATGCCCCAAAAGGTCGGCCGCATTGAATTTTGCCGCCTTTGATTCACGGCACATGCACAGATACCGTCGGAAGACTCGTCAATGTAACCGATTTTTCATGAAGGAAACTACTCACAAGGTTGCTGAAAACTCTTCGACGAAGAGTTCAGCAGCCTTGTGAGTAGTTTCCCTCATGAAAATATACTGCGATATCTCGAATATCGTACCAACTGAGACATGAGGCGGCCTGTGTGCAGCACATTCAGTTGAAGAACATCATAAACGAGAGATTCACTTGAGTCTCCCGTGAAAACCAAATTGGTTTGCAAATGAGTGTATTTGTCGTAACCGATTTTTCTTTGTTATTTGAATATATGACGCCGGTAGGTGGCCACAATAACACCAGTGCCAAAGAAAGAAAGATCAAAAATTTGACCTGGTGCACGGGAGCTCTTCTGTTTCAGTCACTGTCGCCCCGAATCAACCAGTGAAAATTATATGGCAATCATGCACCAGTGTGTTTTACGGCTGTACTGCTGTAAACAAGGGTGATGAGGATCATGAGTAGTAAGCAGAAGCAATCCACACAACAGTGATTACGCTCCATCCTGGAGGTAATGATGTACTTGACGCTTTCAGCTTCGACCTCGTTGGATGGGATTTCAGGCTTTGTATTTGCTGTTCTGGGTGTTGATAGCATTTATTTGAGCTGGGATGAGATAGCTATGTGGCCCCATATTAACTCAAGTTCACTGAGTACTACGTACCAGTCATAAGCACTATAAATCTCTGGCTGGTCGACTTCTTTCTTCTTCCATGGAGATGGTGCCCTCATTCGCCTTTTACTTCCAGGTCCTATCTCTCAAAGAATATTTTTTTCAGTGTGAACACGCTGGTTACTTTCTGGTGGGCTAAAACCACCTCTCTTCTAATAGGCGTGCAAATTTGAAGGACGAACACACTGGATTGGTGGGACGATTTTGTTGACACTTCTTCTAATAAATGCCATAAAATGTTGGTGTGCAGTTTTTCTCTAGCTTCAGGTAAACACTATAGAACATTTCAATATAAGCGAGGTTCCGAAGTTTCTCCATTCACAAACCTTACCGTAAAATTCCTAGGCAAGGTTTTTAGTCGGTAATCCAAGCCGGCCCTTTGTATTCTATTTATTTTTATGAACTTCGAAATTTTGTCTCTTTCTTTTGACATTTTACCAAGCGGATTGTTTACTACTAAACTCATCAGTTGCTTGCCTTATTGGGACTTTAAGTAAAAGACTATTAATAAATGTCTAATTTCATTAGAAGACTTGAAGACTACTATTACAATCAAATATATGGAACACATCTTATGCGGCAGATATGGGTCGATTTAATGGGTAGCAAGGTGTGGAATGCTGACTTAGATTATATGCAGAACCTCCTCATAAAAATTAGATTCTAGCCGGCTTCATTTTGTAATCGTCGGCCGCCTGAAGACCAGCTGACGCCTCTTTACTATGCAATAATAGCTGAGGACCCCTACTTATTCGAACTACCACCATCCAAATTCGTTATTTTGTTATTACCGCAGCAATGCATTCTCGAGTCGGTTATAAACCTGCCGAAATTCCATTGCGTAAGTCAATTCACTTAAAACTGGACAGGGATGGGGCCCTTCGGAACATGCACACCTCGATAACTTTTTATACAGCTTTAGTTGTTTACAAACTACACACATCCAATAAAAGACCCGTAATATCTGCGGCCAAAACTAGGTGCTCTTTATGATAGAACAGCTAATAACCCTCACTCTCAATGAAGAACTAATTATGATGCACTGCACGCTTCCATGCACAGGCTTCTCTTCAAAATAACCCAACGAGAAGGAGAAGACTTTTGTTCTATATTTGTGTGAAATATTTCCCTCTATCAACTTTATATTTCTTACGTTCACCTTTTTTATATTAGGACACAAAGACCACCGACCGTGTCCGTGAGTGTTTTACCCGCTTTCAAAACACCACATTATATTTTCCATGTTACCTGCAATGTTGAGAGTTGAAGTTACCTGCGTAAACTCCTAATTGTCCGAGTGTTTGGCTGATAAAGGTACAAATAATGTAAGCAAAAAATAAAGTCTGAAAGAAACTCGCACCAGTAAATTGAGGCTGCAGAGGATTCTATTTATCCTTTGCACTGAGTGTAGCTGGGTCTACATTTGAATGCTTGAACCCTCATTTCTTCCAAAATAATTACGGAAATCACCACCCTTACTGCAACACCGGTGTACGTTAACTCAAGTCAAATATAAACAAAAAACTAGTACATTAACTTAAAACTTCCGCACGAGACACAAAATGCAGTCAGGTGAGAATTAATCGGATGTCACAGAAGATTTCAATGGCTAAAGAACCGTGCTGGAAACTTTGGTTTTGGTTGTCATCCATAAAGCAACATATTCTTGCAGAAAATACTTTATTCTTCTACCAAGTAGACATTGTTGTCTTTCAGTATCAGATGCTTGAGATAGAAACAACGGAGCTTTTTCGTAATTTTTGACTGTTTAAAATGCACTCGATCGGTCACTAGGTCACAAAACCACGAGATTTCTCAGGTAGTCTTTCTAATCACTGATTTGCTTGGCCGTTTTTACACAAGAAGTTTTCTCTCTGATCCCAAAGTGTCATTCAGTCAGTGCGATTTTAATAGGCCCTCAAATCTTTCGCCGGGTAGCTCGTATGACGTCTCGGGACAGAAGCATTTCAAAAGCATATCTTGCAAATTCCGCAAAAAATCTGTGACTCATCCAGCCCATGAGCATGAGAACAACTTGTACTTGTTATCTGAAACTGACCAGTAATGATTTGTGCGCTTAGAAGTTTTTCTCAGTCATAGTTACATTAGTATCGTTGGTCGTCTGCCTTTATGCTACCTATATATGTCAAGACTCGTCACCGTACTGTCAAAAGCATTTGAAAAAATCCAGTACTGTTGACAACTTAAAGGAGCTTGTTCCTCAACTTAATATTCAAAGGGATCCTATCTATATTGAGTTCACGGTTTTTGATGGCCTACATGGGGCAGTATGGGCAAATTCTGTGAAAGGCGGCCCAAATAAACTCAGTGATAGTAGAGCGTCTCATGATTGCACCAGCCGGAAGCACCAACCAGAATAATGACGGCACACAAACCAGCCCTACTAATGACCCAGCCAACTTGAACTTCTTCCATTGAATTTCTTCAGAGAATGACCTGTCAACACTTCATGTGAGAGGAGCTTCCTTGGATTAACCGATGTGAGAGACACTGCAGCATCGGTCCAAATATGTCATTCACATCACGTTAACTTGCTCGTCAACTGCGGCGACAATCTGAAAATATCAAAGGAGGTAGTTTCGAAATTCTTACTTGCATTCATTGACGGAACTCTTTCTCGCACCCTACGTACATGTACTAACCGCAAGGCCGTTCAGCTATGGCAGAATGTGGCAGATTTCTTTGAATAACTGATGAGGCTGCATGCTCCTGTTGCAGTCTGCGAGTTTTTCAGTTTACCGTTTACCCATTTGTGGGCATCAGACTGAGACCTCAAACGTCATTGACTTCACTAAAGGCTCTATTTTGTGCAACTGGCGCCATCTCTGATGCTGCGAAGCGGTTACAGATGCTGTAACCATAGATCCCACTATCACATATGGCAAATAATTTAATAGCGGCCATTTCTGATGCACTTGTCACGTTAAACTATGAAGGTAAGACATAATAGAACATCAGAATCCCTTGTGGTGGTCAAACAACCTCCGTCGCAGTTAAACTCGTTGGCCAGTTTATCCGCCAGCCAAGTCTGTGTCAGAACTCAGCTGTCTTCGACCAACGCACATGCCATTTAGCAGTTGGTATTCAAATTCGGCAAGCCCCCGTTCGACGAGGACTGGTAAGTGGCAAAAGCGCTCCTCATCAGCTTCTTCTGGAAAACGGGAAACAAGCACATTTGTAGACTGTCTTCGTCTTATGTCCTTGCTTGCGTAAAACGGTGGCGTTGGCGTCCAATTAAATTTGAACCTCTGGATATGCATCTATGTTGATGACAGCCGGCAGTTCGTTAGCAACAATGTCTTGGGGAGCAGGTGGTATCCGTCACAAGAAGCGGTCGTATAAGTATTTTTCACCTTACTGCCAATTCGTATGCCCTGCAAGCTGTTACGCTGGGTTTATTTTCTGTGCAACAAGATCAAAACCACTCGTTACATAGGTTTAATTTCACCGTCGACTTCCTCTAATCATCCTCCCATTCGATTCGACAATGCGGAAGACAGTCAAACATTTTTATTAGGTTACAAATGGTCATTGCGTCTAGTGCGGCTAACGACCGTATTTGACTCCATCACCTTTATTTCCTTTAAGTTATGCATAATTTGTCAGAGCAAACCCGTTTGTACCTTCATCATATGCAGCCTAAAAGGTACCGAACACTGACTTAACAATACTTCTTCTAAACCACCGTCGCCTCTCTCATCTATTTCTCTCTTGGCCCTATGAAAACCTATTAACTGATTGATAAATCATGTTCAATGGCACTGTCCTTCAGGTTTTCGCTGTACACCGTCAACCTGATTTTTCTGCCATGGTTTCCCAAATGTTGTATAGCGACAACGTTGAGGTGCACCGGGTATCACTTTGGGTATTTTTGGAGCACGATTCGATGACAGATTGATTCAACCCTGGCACAAAGAGTCCAGTATACCGCAGATATCGCTCAAAGTTCTGAAGATTAGTTAATTTGGGATACACTGCAGCTGACGTCGAGTGACCAGCTTTCTGTCACTTTTTAATAGAGTGCACAGCTAACGCCCGTTTGTAGTTGTGCCCCCTAGTTAAGTTGGCTAAGGATCACAAAAAATGTTCAACCCACTGACTGATTGCGTCTCACTCCAACAGAATGCTCAAACGTCCTTAGTTCAATTGGTTTTGAAAGATTCAGGCACCTCGCTCTTTGCCGCTTTTCCTGTGACAATAGAGTACTTTGAAATAAGCCTTCACTCCTAGCTTTTATTTTAACGTTTTACTAGGGTTTTCTTCCTTCATGGTTGTGCAGCAGTCAGTCGTCAGTTTCCACTAAGAATATGTTGTTTATGAGGATTATGATGACCTGACTTCGGATCATATAACTCTGTAGTAAATTCAACGGATGGTCATCAAGGGCCAATTAAAACACCTTGTTCAAGGGCTCGTCCGCAAACTTAAATTCGAAACTGTTCCAGAGTTTGGTTGCTTGAGTTGATGAACGGCAAGTTTTGTTGTTCTCTGACTGCCAACTTATCTCACAACTCTGTCGATAGTCTCAGGTATATATTCCTTAATTTCCTTGCAAACATTGTTATGAATGGGTGGAAGCATGTCAAGTTATGTGTGAAAATTAGCTTTATATCCATCTTTCTGTGCAGTGGTGTAAAAAGAAGGCCAAGAGTCGGTCAAAGTTATTTAACACAGTGCTTTCATGAGTGGTCGACCTCATAACAGATTTTATCTGAAGGCCAACTTCTCTTGTCGCCAAGCGGCAGACCGGTGGGCCTCATCAGATGACTGGTCTTGCAAATGTGGCCGAGGTATTGAAGCTTTTCATTTTTTTACGTAGTTATCACCGACAGACTGTTATTTTTCCTTCTGTAACTTTGGTATCAGCGCCAAAGACGGCGTAAGTTGCCTTATGTTCCTTATTACCGCACATATCACAATACATCGCCATGTTTGTATGTTTTACCAATCTGGCATAGCGACAAAAAGATATAATAATGCTCCAGCTAATTTATGTTGTGTCCGCTCCATTAAGTCCCTGCTGAAAGGGACGATCTTTATAACTTTTCATTTATTTTTCACTTTAAAAATCTGATTCATTGTTGAATAGTGTCTTCTTTGTCGGCGACAGTAAAGGAGTATCCCAGTCATCTCGGAAGTGAATATGTCACATGAGGAGCTGCGGGATGCAATATCTATTAATTCAGTGTACCAGTTAGAGATATTTGCGTACTTTGTATGGTCAAACCTCAGAAACAGTTCATTAGTAGATATCGTGAGGCTCGGGAGTCTGGCTGTTACCCTACAAAATGGAGATTTATCAGCTCCCCACTAGGTGAAATGGGATTCTGAGAAGCGGTCAATAATTAGGAGACACACAAACGGTAGGTTTTAGAAAGTGTAAATTCTGACACGTGGAATAAGTAAGTAGGTTTGGAGTAACTGGCTTTTTAGGGGTTGTAGGCTGAGAGTAGGATAGCCGAAGAAGTCGTAAAGAGAGGTCGTGTAAGGACTACTACTATTGTAAGAGATAAGGTCTGGTGTTATTACTTTTGAAGAAGGTGAGCCGATGAGGGTATCTGTCCGTTTTCTTTGGCCGTGAGATGTGTACTGGTAACTGGGATGTTGATGAAAGTTTTTGGTTACTTATCATGTTGAAGCAGGGATAAAAACTACTGTCCCGTTTATCCGGGTGAGAAGAGTAGCGACAAAATGTGTCCCTGAGAGAGCTTCAGCGTAAACTGCTCTAACCAGTAGCAGAGGAGTTTCTTGAGCACTTCAAATAGCAAAGTCTGGTAGTCATAATTAATCATTGTTGCTTGTGCTAAGTAAGACAAGCAAACAGACAAGTAGCGGTAGTCAAGTTGATCGGTTATTCGGAGATGATTAGGCAGGGTTGAAGTTTGGAGAGGAGATTTATTTAATGAGATGACGGAAAATGCAACTATCCGCAGGTGACAAAACCACAAAGAATTGTATCAGAGAAACGCTTGATTCCTGCAATTTGAAGTGGATAGGTTCCGTTGGAAGGTGGCATCAGAAACCTAATTCGCAATTCGCTTGAGTGGCTCCAAAACACTAATTTTTGGTGGGGAAAAAAGGTAGTGACAAGTGGCAAGTAGAGGGCGGGTACGTCTTCCAGTTTGAAGAAATAATGAGTCGCAAAGTTATGGACGTTGCCAAAAGATTATGTGACGCCTCGGGTGAGTGGTCTAATTTTTTGTATGACTAGATCAGGTTTAACACAGGCAGCGGTCTCGATCATACATGAACTGATCGGCCCGACCAAAATCCTCCACTTTGCCATGATGCTCGGTCTTGGGTGTTACAATGATCCTGTGGACAATATTTATTGGAACTCCGTTTGTTTAGATACAATAATGCCCAAAAGACCAAAGAAAAACAGCCAGACGACGAGTTGCATGCCTTAGCGCTCGGAACAACTGTAGTACGAGCCTGTTTGGAGACAGTCATACTGTTCTCTACGGTGGGAGTGTGATATCGGAGTTATTAGTGCCTTACTCCCTGTATCATTATCCCTAACAGCAAATTCGACGAGACCATTCAATCAATGGTTCCTGGTAGAGTTGTCTAAAAAAATTCGAATACCCGCCGCCTTGTATGTTAAGCATTTGAGCCAGGGTCTCAAAATGGAGTACATCAAACAAAACTCCTTTTTCAATCTGGGTAGTTTGAAAGTATCAGTTGCACCTGAATCTCTTCAACGGGCCACCCGCACATTCTCTCCTCTACTGTCAGAACAAATACCAGGTTTTTAAACCATACTCTTGTGCACAGACTATTCCAAATCAAAATAAATCAAAATAGACCATTACTAAACTAAAAGCCGCCTTTAAGTATCCGTACTTTTTGTCAAATTTCGTAACGGATATCTCTTTCTGAGAACTTGCTTCCCCTCTCCGTCAATGTATGTCGTGTCACAAAACGCTCACACAAGGCTCACTTCATTGGTGCATCCTTATCTGTCTAAAGTGGGCTGAGACGTTTGACATTTCAGTGATCAGGCATCTGGTTATTTTGATGCAATGACCAGTGGTAGCTTTGCACTCAGTCACAAGACTGGGAACAATTTACTGGACTTGATCCCGGAAAACATTCGTCCTTGCACCGTATGGTTATCCGGCTCAGATGGCTCAGATCGGTTCGGTCGACGTGCCAAACGGTGTTTAGTTATTCTGCGTCATATGCGAGGACAGACCCCCGTTCTGGGTCTTATGCGGTTGCTGTAAATTTGACGCGCAAATAATGAGAAGCAATCTATTCAGTTGTGTGCAAAACAGCGCTTGTACCATGGTCAGCACGAAGTTCCAGCACGGCCGCTCACACTGAGTTACTTATATGCTGTCAACCGCAAGCCAGCCATGGACTCAGCTGGATCATGCGGCTGTCACCTTCCAATGGACAGCTTCAATCAAGGATTTTTGTTCCTTCTGGGTTGACTCCAACCATGCCATTACTCAAGCTTGGTTGTCCCTTTGCCTTTCCTCAGCACTACAATGGCAAACAGAGTAATTTTGTTCATCAAAGTCGACAAGCTTCAGTAGCTCAAGAGTATCGAGCTGATCTGGCCAAAATGCTACTGGAAACGCACAGTCAAGCTGATGATGTGGATTGGTTGAAGGCTGAAAGGGAGAGAGTAAGAGAAGCTATGTTCTCAGCATCAAAAACTCTCTGCCCAAGCCAGCATAGTCGACAAAATGAACATTGGTAATCATCGAGATCAGCATATCTGATTGCTGCCAGAAAAAGTGGCGACTGTGGTGGCGTACGCAGATCCATCAAACACCGGATAAGCAAGAAGGCTGCTGGATTGCGAACGTCTAAGAAATGAAAAAGGCTTTCGCTGCACGCAACATCCACGCCATGCTTCAGCTAATTTGATCAACGGGCTAAAATAAGAAGAGTGTCGGCGGTCCGGCTTGTAGAAACATCGATATCAACCCACCGTCAATAACAGACACTTGGTGTATAATGTTATTTCAGCATGACAAGGCCCCAGCCTGGATGGTCTGCGCCCTGTCTATTAAAAGAAAGGAGGCGAAACCCTGGTGAACATTCTGAAAACCCTACTGCAAGGATTTGAGACAAAGCAAAATACCAATCAAATAAATTGCCTCAACCATGACATTAACCTTCAAAGCAGGCGCAAAAGCGTCATGCAGCACCATCGTGGTATCATCCTGGCAGGCCTAGCATCGAAGGTGAGCTCTGACATTCTTTTTCGCAGTCCGCTTGACTATAGAGAGAGAGAGAGCAACTAGTAACAACTGAGCTATGCCTGGCCCTGACCAAGGACGCTTTGGCCCTATCCGTTTACCTTGAGACAAGATCTCGAACAGCATCATTCTTTTGGTCGTCCCGCATTTGCCGTTTTCTCACTTTGAAAGCTGCTTTCCGATCCGTTGATTTCTTATGGGGGCACCTTATGTCAACTCATGTGAGCACAGCAAGCTTTTGCTTGCGCTCAGTGATGTAATACAAGCCGCCCTCTCTCACTATTCTTCTTCGACTTTGATACTGAATTCTTGCTTGTGAATTTCCTTCGTGCTTCTGAAATCCCGGGGATCGAAATGCTATCCAAACGTTTGCTTACAAGTATGCAGGCGATATTTCTCTTATTGTTTCAAATCCCTCAGAAGTTCGAGTAACTTTAACCAACCCACTTGTGCCGCACAGTTATATCGCACTGACGTCGAAATGATTCGGTGGTTAAAGCGCGAACTTACTGATTGGAAGGTCGGCGGCTCGAACCCATCCTCAGCATCTAGATTGCTCCTATCTGAACTTGGGTAACCCGGTATCTCAGCCCCTTTCTTCCATCCGGTTGCATTGCACCTATGCTCCGAAAGGGTGTCACAGCTGATCCCTTAATGCAACTTATTATTACACACGGCTAAGTGCTGCTACAGTAATGGGTGTGACCAAACCCATAACTTATGCTTGCAAACCAGCCAATTTACGTATTCGATAAATCTATTTACCTAAGCAATTGTATAGGTGCCGGCGGACTAACTAGAAGCGGGATTACCCCTCGAATCGGGTAGTCCAGGGGAATGTGCGCCAACCTCCTCACCTATGGTATAAATGTGACCTTAGTTTGTCTGTCAGGGACAGAGCCAACACTAGGGCATTGCGATCAATGCTGCTTCATTGATCAGAAACAAGGTCTCTAAGCCCAGGGGATGTAAGAAGGCCGTCAGTGTTGGACTCTCAGTGTCTTGAAGTCTTGCAGGGCCTGGTGGGAACATCGAATTAGCAGTGTCGACGTACGCTAGATGTTTTTTCTGAGAGGAATTTGCCAGGACGAATCAGCTAAATTCTTCTTCGCATGCTACAGGACTGTTTACCTCGAAGAACTCTTTCTATCCAGCCGTGTGCTGATCAAAATTGTCGGAGTGGTGTGCAGCCTGTGTTTTTGCAAAGAACAATGAAAGCACTAAACAGTAAAGAGTAAACTGACGCCACCTTGGATGGAAATTTGGGACTCAGTTATTACATGATTAATTAAGCTGCAAAGGACGGTTCAGTCAAGTGTTCAGCAGCCCCAGTGCATTGAAGCTATCGCCCTCAACGCGCAGCTGTCCGATCTCCTCAGTTATCTTGCCATTTATCTGTGGCCATAAGTTGGTGATAGAGACAGAACATCAAGGGCCGCGTGATTGTTCCACGTTATTTGTGCTGACCTATAAGCTGACACGGCAAGGTTTGGATTCCTTTAGCGGTATTCACCTGAAAAACGTGTACCATTTTTTGTACTCTTTTCATTTAAACGTACAATATGGTACTTTTCAAAACATAGCCAGCATGTAAGCCAAGGATAATAATTCGCCATCAATTACTTTTTTTGCTAAACGTCTAATGCATGTAAATCCATCAATAAAGGCGCGGAAAACCCTCGAAAAGATTGGAAAATATACCAGAAAACACAACGACATACAAAAAAAGCGATCTTTCAAAAACGTACCAAGCCTGTCCTAGGTCAGATTAACATAAATTAGTGCTAACAAAGTGTGTCTTGGTTCAGTCCAGTTCCCCCCGATTTGGAACTCGGAGGCTCTCAGACTCGTTGTCAGCACTGGAATACGTGCCAAGAAAGTGAACCTAGGGAACAGAGCCAGGTACAATGAAATGGGTCTTAAACAGTGTGGATGGTTGTTGAATGAAGGTAATCCTAAGTATCCACCACGCGAAATGGGACAAAATTTTGTCTGATAGAAGTGTGGGCTCTAAATCTGAAAGGCATCTTTGCGAATCCCGTCGTGCATCAGTACTTTCAAAGGTGAAAAGCTATCTTCCAGACAGTGTTCAAAAAGGCGTAGCTAAGAATCAAGCCCCCTTTTTGGGCCTTCTTTCCGTTTGAGCTGTGAGTAGCAGCGGTGAAAATTTTCGCTGGTGACGGGAAAAACTACTCCCCACAAATGTAAAAGGCTCGAGAAAACCAGACTCCCAGGTGGCTAAAAAACCTACTAATGAAAGGCATCCCTTGAAACGACCAAAACAGGAAGCAGGAAAGCATGCCACAGAGGCCCTTTCTTTGCCCTTTAAAAACCAGCGTACAGCGATTAAATCTGCTAACGTTTCTGGCAGCGAAGCGCTAGGCTCCCCACCTACGAATGCAGCGGGGAGAGTGGTTACATGAACATCAACGAAAAACCTCACCGCTATCAACAAACGTCATAATGTCAAACAGTAACCTTCCCTCGAACAGCCGTCCATGATCGCACCTACACAGACCCGGCTTACACCAGATGTTTCTGACGCGGAGGCCACGTCAGACAGCTACTCTCATTTTAGAGCTGACTCAAAATGCAGGTGGGTTGGTGGGGTTGCTTTGTATTTACATGAGGCCATGCCATCCCGATTGTCCTCTCCAATGCCACTCCTGCATTTTTATGCGATACACTGTGGATCAAAATCCCGCTGCACGGGACCGATTCCCTACTCGGCGTGATCTACCGTTGCCTCTCGAGCTGTCCGGAAGATGATCAATTCCTCATACAAACCCCTGAGCAACTCTCCTCCATCTACATAATCACATATCTCTTGCCGGTAGATGATTTAACCTGCCCAAGGCCTCTGATCTGTAGATCCAACGAGTCGGCTCTAGTGGATATTTTGCAGCTGCGCTGACCAAAGTCGTACAACAGAGCGCTTGGACCCAAAATGTCGTCACACCCACCAGATACCGCGCGGACCAACTACCATCTCTCCTGGATTTGGTAATCACCAACAAAAGACACTTCATCGATCAGGTGTCAATTACCGCAACACTGGGACATAGTGACCACTGTGTGCCGATCTTTGATTTCGTCTGCTACTGGGTAAGAAATCCCAAACCTCCAACGTGGATTCAAAACTTCTGCCGTACAGACTTCTCAAGAATACCCATCTTTCTCGATCAATTGAAATTGGGCCCAACTTCAGTGGAAGAGTTACACAGGACCGTTGTCCAGAAAGTTCACGAGACTGACGCAATGTTCATCCCGAAAAATACCAGCACGCAGTCGGATGGACCGCAAGCTGCCTAAAAGGATTCGGGATCTTCTGGAAAAGAGGTCTCAAAGATTTTTCAAATTGTTGACCAAAAGAGACAGAGCATGAGCTGGCGTTTTCTAAGATGCGGAACCACTGTAAATCAGAAATCCGCAAACGGATCACACGAAAACAAGCCACCATATTAGACCTCGCTAGGTAAAACAGAAATGTACTGTTTAAATAAATGAAGTATCGCGGCACAAAAAAGCCAAAAGCGTACTCCTTGGGCAACTGGGACGGGGAACCCACGAGTGACCAAACAGCGGTATATGAAGTCTAAAGAAAACACTTCGCAGGCCTGTATTCTGCCCCAGTGACCTCGTCACACCAAATCCCTTCAAGGCGTAACTACAAGTTACCTCTAACCAAGGTGGTTTTCACCGAGGAGGACATTCGTCAACTCTTGCACAAAACACACCCATTCTGCGCGTTGGGGCCGGACGAAGTCCATCCAAGTCTCCTGAAGAAAACGTCACTCACACTGGCAAAGCATTTCTACCTCGCTCGAAGAATGCAACCTCCTCTCTGCTTGCAAGAAAGCAATTGTCACGCCAATCTATAAACCTGGTGACCGACTATCGCTCGGTAGCTACAGACCTATAAGCTTCACTAGCGTGTCTTGCAAGGTGATGGAACGCATTCTGAAGCGAGCCATCCTAGACCACCTTACCTCCAACGACTTGATATCTCCAGTTCAACACGGATTCCTCCCAAACCGTTCTTGCGTGACAAACATGCTCGTATTTATGGACAGCTTAGCCCAGACTAGGAATGAGGGACTCATATCGGATGCAATATTTTTCGAATTCTCAAAGGCGTTCAATCGAGTTTCACACGTTACACTGCTCCGCAAACTCGAGTCCTACGGGATTCAAGGAGAAATTCAACGTTGGATTAGGGCGTTCCTATAAGACGGAACATTCAGAGTGGGAGTAGGCTCGACCCACTTTTCTTCGGTGACGTTCTTCATTGAAGTTCCTCAAGGCTTTGTTTCGGGACCATTTCTGTTTCTGATCTACGTCGGTGACCTTCGATTTGTTCTATCAGGCTGATTTCTACTTTTGCAGACGAATTAAAATCCTGGAGTTCCAATGCCACTGCCCTCCAAGTGGATATAGACGCTGCAAAGCAGTGGTTGTTGGACTGACACCTTCCCTGAATGACGAAAAGTGCATCCACGTTAGTCGGAGGGGAACCAGCGAGTGCCCTTATCGCTGCGGGTGTTAATGGACCAGATGATATCACGAGGGTTTATGCCAAAAACTTGAGTAGCTGGCACTCTTCAAACATGTCCTTCACACTACACCATGAGAAATCGGCTCAAAATGCATTCACCGTTCTACAGATGACCCGGCGCACCTTCCCCCATGTTACTTACATGGACTTCCAGATATTCTATGGCACCTACGTCAGAGCGCGAGAAAGATGTAACCCTCATTGGGCGTGTGCAACGAATTGCTACGAAAATTGTTGCCGGCCTTAAACCGTTGATTATGAAACGCCTCTCTTGGTGCTTGAGATATTTCTCCTAGAGTATCGTCACCTCCAAGGAGACCCAATACTTAATTACGCCCTGTTTGAACAAGATTTTGCCAATACGTTTTCCACCGTTGACACAACTAGCACGCAGCAGGGACACGGTAAGATTTTTAAGCTCCGAGTGCACACCTTTGTTAGGCGACAGATTTCCTCATTTCGAGGAGTTGGTGAGTGGAATACCCCTCTCCCGACGGTTGTTCACTTTGTACCCAGTACCCAGTTCGAAGTACTTTTAGATGCCTTTTTAGTCGAGTCTGCGCTTGCAACTTTACTATCCCGCGCAGAGAACTTACAAGGCAATGCTACGCCCTTTTTTCTCTTGTGCCTCTCGGGTGAACGACAGCGGCTGAATGACAGGAACAAAACCGACCCGGGAGGCTTTGTCAAAAGCCTTGATCCTGTGTGTCAATCCGTGGTATCCATGAAATCCGTGATAGTATAAGAAAAAATTAACAAGGATCTCCACGCGTTTCATGCTCAACGGATTTGAGGACAGCAGTAATATTCGTAGCAGCTGCTTGGAGGTTCTCAATGAGGGTTGCGTGCTCTCTGCGTCCGGATTAGTTAACCTGTTCAAGGGTCGGTCTGGCGTAGTTTCCATTAAGTGGCTGGAAGTCGGTGCCCCGCATCAAGCAACGTGTAACGAATGCCAGGGCATGACATAAAAATCTTACTTCATGGCCACAAATTAAAACAAGTAAAATTTGTCGATCTTCTGCCTTTCAACGTATCTTCCTCAACCGCAGAGGGTTTTTTATCGGCTTCAAATATCACCATACGCGGAAAATATTCGGTGCTGTCTCCGAACTTCTTCATCGATAGCTCGTGCACCTGATGAAAGACAGTAACCCCACCAACACCCGAAGATAACTTGAAATATTTCTAACAATTTCGCGAAGAAGGGAGATACTGACAACTTGGCCGGCGTGGTGAAATGTCGACAACTTAAGAACAGGTGCTGGAGCAGATTCGCGAATTTTCCAGTCATAGGCAATGCCGAGAACTGACCGTTGCACGGCAAATAAGACCCTAACTTACAACGGTATTTGGACTTTAACCGACTGCATGGTGCCGTAGTGGTGATTTTGTGTGGATTTATCTTGATACTCCGCGGCAGAGCGTCCCAAAAGACAACTCCTCCTACGTTATGAAGAGTAAGCGTGGAACAAATACCATCTCGGCAATGAAAAACTATTTCAAACTTCTTTAAAACCAAAAGTAGTCGTAAAATCCCAAGCTACCAAGGAAGAATGATCGGACCGATCGCAGCTCGAGGTTGCAGCATCTACTCAACCTTAGGTGACCCGCCGTCTACCAACGACAGTGAAGCTCAGGTTGAAGTAAAACAGCGAGTACAGAACGAACAACTTATGGGAGGCTGTTGTAATTTATTTGGCCAACGCACGAGGAATGCACAGCACTAAAGTCCACACCCACAGCACAGCCTACAAGATGTTTTAAATCAGCTCTGCGTGAACATTCACAGAAGTCCACTCATCGATTAACCGCAACCTTTGACCTCAAAGAAAGAGGACGCTGTGAAGTTCTCACAAATGCTGACCAGTTAACCTATGCAATACGGATCCGGGGAGTACATTCGACAGGTAGCCTTGTTGAGGTTCATCACGTGAGATCCTTTTGAAAATATAGAGCCAAGAGCCCGCAGCTCCACTCTGTCAAAAGCCATCAGCAAGATCGTTGATAAGACCGTCCTTCGTGACCCAGACAGCCAAGGCCATGATTTGGACAACGCCGTACCTGAAAATCGATTTATTCGTAGTGATAATGGACGGAAATGGGGTGGCGTGAAAGCAAACTAATGACACCAGCGATTGAATAAACCCCATGAACCTCGCCAAAACGAGGGGCTGCCCGCAGAATTCCGGGTGCAGTCGTCTACGTAAAATAGCCTCTTTAATGTTGTTACCAAAGCCTGGCGATTTGGCACGATGACAAAGCGGTCCGTCAAAGTCTCGCAGAAATATCCGGATGGGTAAAACAACCCGGACCGCGTATCCACCACAAACACTTGAATTATAAGAATCTAAGAGTGCAAAGGGTTGTATTCCGCGCGATACAGACAACAATAACGTTTTTGTCCAAAGGAGTGCAAACTGAGCCCCAGAAAGACAGGATACGCATGTAACTTAGGTGTTGAGTACACGAAATGCATATTGGATGGGAGTGAGCAGGTCTAAAAACATCAAGGCAGGGCATTTCTAAGCCCTGGGGTCAAAGCCAAAGGAGATATACTCTACTACCGCGCTCTCTGCTGACCTCTCCGGTGACCACTTTTCCCGCTTCCGGATTCAGAAGTCAACGCTAAAATGAGTTCCTGCAAGCCGCTTCAGTCGTTTCAACAAGCTTTACGACACTCAAAGGCTAATTGATCAACTAATATCACCCTTACGCAGATCTGGCTCATATCAAACGTCTCTGGGGCTGAGATATGTGGTAAGGGTGACCCAACATTCTGGGCTGACCGGAGAGGCGGGAGTGCATTAAATGGTGATTTATCCTTGAACGGGACCTTGTGCACTCGGCTTGTCCCCAACAAAGCCACCCCTGCACTGCCGGTTGATCCATTACGGCGAAGGACCTGCTGACTTTTCGGTGTCATTTACCATTGCAAATCAAATCCGCCACAAGGATACTTCTTTATTACACAAAAACCTGCGCATCCCTCTTTAGCGCACCCTCTTCGGGTGGGCGACTTCAACACCTCAAAGGCCACCTGGATGTAAGTTCACCAACCAAGGTTTGGCGAACACTTTCTTCCATCAATAATGTGCTTCAACAGAACGCGTGGATGCAGCATTTTAGCGCGCCAAACAGACATCGTGGGGACTGACTACCATCCACTGAATCTGGTTACTGTCAGTGAAGCAGAATTCGTCCACCAGGTAATAATTAATTGTCCTATGGTAAATTCTGACCACTGTGTGTAGACCCTTACCTTCATCCGCTACGGTGAAAGGAACCCCGTCTCTCGAACGTCCATCCAAAATTTCAACCGTGCGCAGGTTGGAAATGCGTACATTTTTGACCAGACTCAACTGGGACCTTCTTCACTGAATGAAACCTAGAGGATAATTGTTCAGAAAATCCACATATCTAATGCAGTGTTCATAATGATGAGGGCAGGTCGCAATCGAACAAATCAAATGCTGTTTTGCAGGATTCGGCGCCATAGGGAAACAAGATCATAACTATCTATGGCTTTCTACATGACGGACAAAAAGATAAACCGGCGGAGCGACTCGATACAGTTTGTAAAGTCCCACAGTCTTGTATTTGGCCTCAGAAAATTCACCAATCCGCAGAATTAGTCACTGATTGCCGCCCCAGGTCTGAAGCTTGCTTGTCTCTGGTGTACCCTGCAACGTGCTGGAATGCATTCTTAAGGGGACGATTCAAGCTCACTTTATTACCAACTGCTCGATATTCTTCACGAAACACGAATTCCTCCCAAAGCGTTCCTGAGGGACGAACCAGCTAGTGCTAATTAGCACCTTTGAGTAAGCAAACGATGAAGGCCTCCTATCTGACGACACTTTCGTTTCTCACATGCATTTGATCGTGATTAGCACGTCACACTGCTCCGTAATCTTGCGGTCTGATGGTTCCAGGTAAAGTCTACGCCTAGTGAGACTCTGAGTGGACATTAAACAAATTTCTCTCCCCCTGCACCTGCATATTTCGTGGTTTCCCACGCCTCTGTCATTGGACTACACCACTTTCTGATATATGTCAAATAACATTCACATAAACTTTTTGTGAACGACATGAATTGTTTTTGCTCCAAGGTCAACGCACTTGAATTCATTGCCGGCACCGCAAGAAAACGGTCACTGGACCAGAACCTCCCTATGAATGACGAAAATTTGGTTCATATATTTTTCGGAGGATACTCATCAAGAGCCCGTATTGTGCGTGGCAACAATGGACCATAAGATACTGCAAACCCAGATGTAAAAACAACTGGCTGCTTGTGCTCCTTCAACCTTCTCTTCCCATCCATCACGAATAATTGACCCAAAGTCATTCGTTGCACGTTGCTTGAGGCAGGGCACTTATAACTCGCACCGACTTCCAGCCACTTAATGGAAACTACGCCAGACCGACTCTTGAACAGGTTAACTAATCCGAATATTACTGCTGTCCTCATATCCGTTGAGCATGAAACGCGTGGAGATCCTTGTTAATTTTTTCTTATACTATCACGGATTTCATGGATACCACGGATTGACACACAGGATCAAGGCTTTTGACAAAGCCTCCCGGGTCGGTTTTGTTCCTGTCATTCAGCCGCTGTCGTTCACCCGAGAGGCACAAGAGAAAAAAGGGCGTAGCATTGCCTTGTTAGTTCTCTGCGCGGGATAGTAAAGTTGCAAGCGCAGACTCGACTAAAAAGGCATCTAAAAGTACTTCGAACTGGGTACTGGGTACAAAGTGAACAACCGTCGGGAGAGGGGTATTCCACTCACCAACTCCCCAAAATGAGGAAATCTGTCGCCTAACAAAGGTGTGCACTCGGAGCTTAAAAATCTTACCGTGTCCCTGCTGCGTGCTAGTTGTGTCAACGGTGGAAAACGTATTGGCAAAATCTTGTTCAAACAGGGCGTAATTAAGTATTGGGTCTCCTTGGAGGTGACGATACTCTAGGAGAAATATCTCAAGCACCAAGAGAGGCGTTTCATAATCAACGGTTTAAGGCCGGCAACAATTTTCGTAGCAATTCGTTGCACACGCCCAATGAGGGTTACATCTTTCTCGCGCTCTGACGTAGGTGCCATAGAATATCTGGAAGTCCATGTAAGTAACACGGGGGAAGGTGCGCCGGGTCATCTGTAGAACGGTGAATGCATTTTGAGCCGATTTCTCATGGTGTAGTGTGAAGGACATGTTTGAAGAGTGCCAGCTACTCAAGTTTTTGGCATCCACCCTCGTGATATCATCTGGTCCATTAACACCCGCAGCGATAAGGGCACTCGCTGGTTCCCCTCCGACTAACGTGGATGCACTTTTCGTCATTCAGGGAAGGTGTCAGTCCAACAACCACTGCTTTGCATCGTCTATATCCACTTGGAGGGCAGTGGCATTGGAACTCCAGGAATTTAATTCGTCGGCGAAAGTGGAAACCAGCCTGATAGAACAAATCGAATGTCACCGACGTAGATCAGAAACAGAAATGATCCCGAAACAAAGCCTTGAGGAACTTCAATGAAGAACGTCACCGAAGAAAAGTGGGTTGAGCCTACTCCCACTCTGAATGTTCCGTCTTATAGGAACGCCCTAATCCAACGTTGAATTTCTCCTTGAATCCCGTAGGACTCGAGTTTGCGGAGCAGTGTAACGTGTGAAACTCGATTGAACGCCTTTGAGAATTCGAAAAATATTGCATCCGATATGAGTCCCTCATTCCTAGTCTGGGCTAAGCTGTCCATAAATACGAGCATGTTTGTCACGCAAGAACGGTTTGGGAGGAATCCGTGTTGAACTGGAGATATCAAGTTGTTGGAGGTAAGGTGGTCTAGGATGGCTCGCTTCAGAATGCGTTCCATCCCCTTGCAAGACACGCTAGTGAAGCTTATAGGTCTGTAGCTACCGAGCGATAGTCGGTCACCAGGTTTATAGATTGGCGTGACAATTGCTTTCTTGCAAGCAGAGAGGAGGTTGCATTCTTCGAGCGAGGTAGAAATGCTTTGCCAGTGTGAGTGACGTTTTCTTCAGGAGACTTGGATGGACTTCGTCCGGCCCCAACGCGCAGAATGGGTGTGTTTTGTGCAAGAGTTGACGAATGTCCTCCTCGGTGAAAACCACCTTGGTTAGAGGTAATTCGTAGTTACGCCTTGACAGGATTCGGTGTGACGAGGTCACTGGGGCAGAATACAGGCCTGCGAAGTGTTTTCTTTAGACTTCATATACCGCTGTTTGGTCACTCGTGGGTTCCCCGTCCCAGTTGCTCAAGGAGTACGCTTTTGGCTTTTTTGTGCCGCGATACTTCATTTACTTAAACAGTACATTTCTGTTTTACCTAGCGAGGTCTAATATGGTGGCTTGTTTTCGTGTGATCCGTTTGCGGATTGCTGATTTACAGTGGTTCCGCATCTTAGAAAACGCCAGCTCATGCTCTGTCTCTTTTGGTCAACAATTTGAAAAATATTTGAGACCTCTTTTCCAGAAGATCCCGAATCCTTTTAGGCAGCTTGCGGTCCATCCGACTGCGTGCTGGTTTTTTTCGGGATGAACATTGCGTCAGCCTCGTGAACTTTCTGGACAACGGTCCTGTGTAACTCTTCCACTGAAGTTGGGCCCAATTTCAATTGATCGAGAAAGATGGGTATTCCTGAGAAGTCTGTACGGCAGAAGTTTTGAATCCACGTTGGAGGTTTGGGATTTCTTACCCAGTAGCAGACGAAATCAAAGATCGGCACACAGTGGTCACTATGTCCCAGTGTTGCGGTAATTGACACCTGATCGATGAAGTGTCTTTTGTTGGTGATTACCAAATCCAGGAGAGATGGTAGTTGGTCCGCGTGGTATCTGGTGGGTGTGACGACATTTTGGGTCCAAGCGCTCTGTTGGACGACTTTGGTCAGCGCCACTGCAAAATATCCACTAGAGCCGACGCGTTGGAGCAAGAGATGTGTGATTATGTAGATGGAGGAGAGCTGCTCATGGGTTTGTATGAGGAATTGATCATCTTCCGGAGAGCTCGAGAGGCAACGGTAGACCACGCCGAGAAGGGAATCGGTCCCGTGCAGCGGGATTTGGATCCACAGTGCATCGCATAAAGATGCAGGAGTGGCATTGGAGAGGTCAATCGGGATGGCATGGCCGCATGTAAATACAAAGCAACCCCACCAACCCACCTGCATTTTGATTCAGCTCTAAAATGAGAGTAGCTATCTGACGCGACCTCCGCGTCAGGAACATCTGGTGTAAGCCGGGTCTGTGTAGGTGCGATCATGGACGGCTGTTCGAGGGAAGGTTTCTGTCAGATTTTGTGACGCTTTTTGAATAAGCATTTTTGTGCATAAGCAGTTCATTTCTATCTACCTCTCCATGTATCTATCTATCTATCTATCTATCTATCCATCTATCTATCTATCTATCTATCTATCTATCTATCTATCTATCTATCCATCTATCTATCTATCTATCTATCTATCTATCTATCTATCTATCTATCTATCTATTTTCTGTCTATCTATCTATATCTCGGTGGGTAGCTTAGATGTGTGCAACGCGAATTGTTTATAGAAATTCGTTTTTGGTTTTGTGACGAACTCACCAATGAGCATTTGTGCCAGTTTTGTTGGCGTCCTTTTTCTGAAAAACGACCCCTAGATTATTAGCCTGCTGAGCCTTATGCGCCCGTCAACTAGAGACACCGTGGTGGTCTTGACTGCCTCAGTGGAATTCTGGATAACCTCCTTCACAGCCAACGGACCCGGAATGGATAGCGCTCGGTACTCGTTTGATGAGGAAAGCTTGTGGCTGACTTTCACCAATGCCGCTTGCTTTTTTGTGTTTGTATCTTCCAGAGCCTTGGAAAGAATAATCAGTTTTTTCTCGGGCATCCCGATTAGGGCGGAACATTCCTACTGGTCCTTCCCCCCATGGAGTGCACACCTAGTTCTCTCTTTGACAACCGTCTTGCTTGATGTTGAGTGCACCGCTCCCCCAAGGTAGAGGCAGCTCGTGCAGATAAACGGATCAGGAGAGTTAATTATTTGGCTTATCTGGCCTTCCTGCAAACCCGTACCTTTAAAATGCCACCAGGTCTGGCAAGCATGACATTGCATTCCATGTCTAACAATTGATAGGCATCCGTTTCGTCCACCTCTGTGGTGGCCTACCGATACTTGTATAGGAAAGTAGCCTGCAATGACCTGGTTCACGATTAAAAGTGGGTGCGCCGCAAAAAAGAAGTGCAACCTAACAGAAGTTTACGCGCACAGGTAATGTTAGAGTGAAAATTTCAGTACAACGACACGTGGTAACACCGTTTACTCCGCAAAAAATCGAAACCAATTTCGAACGTACCGCTAGGTTCAGCTCGGTGCAAAAATTTCCAGAACTAAGGAAGCCAGTAGACCTTTTAATATTTTAATTGCCGGCTGCGGCGGCAATTAGGCAAACGATTATTTCGTTTTCAGCGGACGAAGACAAATTCCCACGGTGCAGTAAACAGCCGCTCACTAGAATTAGGCCGAAATTATTTTAGGCGAAACTATGGGGTTCTCAAATTTGCGACATTTACGAGGTATTAGTACAATTTGTTTGTACCTTTTGGTGATACGTTTCTCATAGCATTTTGTTTGAGTAAGCAAAATCTCAAGGTCATTGACTGCTTCTCATTGCATTTCATTACTGGTTTACTAGATAAGGCATAACTTCAAACTTTAGTGAAATGCACTCATTTGCAAACAAATTCGGTTTTGCGAGAGACTCACCTGGAATCCAGCTGAATCGCTTGTTTGTGATGTTTTCAGGCAACTGAGTGTGCCGCACAAGGCCGCCTCATGTTTCGGTTGCTACGATATTCGAGTTATCGCGATACATGTATATACGTAATGCACTACTCATAAGGTTGTTGAAAATTCTTCGACACCTGACGATCGGTTTCGCCCTTCCTGGGGCTCATCAGGCAGGCGCAGTCCCTGAGTTTCCGCCAACCTTATGTTATACTTGAAACCAAACTGCACGAAATTAGCAAAATACACTTATTTGCAAACAAATTTGGCAAACGAACTAGCATATTTTAGCATTACGCGGTGTTCCCTACAAGTGGGATAACATCCACAGAATTACATTGCAAATTCCATCCAGAAAAATAGTGGAATAACTTTTGCATGCGTAAGTCCTCTCAACCGTAACAAATTAGGTGAATGTGTCCGGCGAACTTCGGCACAACACATTTTTTTATAAGCTTGCCTCCCGTTCAGCATAATGATGAAAGAGAATTTGATGCAGTGTGCATCACTGATGATAGTATGCACCTTTATGGATGGTCCCCATTCTCGGATATGCACAACTGCTCATAAATGGCCCAGCGCTATGAAATAACTGCATGCTAATTAACAACGTAATAATATCATTCCCATCAAAAATAATCGCGCTCCTTAGTTGGAACACGTGATCAAGCCCAACTACATTGGCGAAAAGAGTCAAACCATTGCCAGTCATCATCACAACAGCGCGCGCCGTCTTCTACTTTGGCTAATGATCCTAACTGCAAGTCCGTGTGTAGGTGCGACGCTGATTATGAGGACCCAGCTATGCACGGTAACCGAATCCAATCGCCAACGACGGCCTGTGATACTCATAACTGTCCTTGATGTCGCTTACGTTGGCTGCTTGTCGCAACTGTCTGGCCAGTTGTATGTGCGACGCTGATTTTGAGGCTTGATCTATGCACGTTAGCTTAATCCAATGGCCAAGTGTGGCCCGTACGGGATGTCGCGGTCCTTGGCTACTTATAGTAACTGTCGGGCTCGTAACTATGCACGCGGCTGGTTATGAGGCCCCAAATGTGCATAATAGCCTAATCCAACGACCAACAAAGGTTCTTCATGTCCATATATTTCGTCCGTCTGCCATGCCCATGCCTGAAAACTACACAAACACCCTTGGCAAATTGTGCTTCTATTTATTGGTTGCACTGGTACAAACGTACTGCGTAGCCAATCTAGTTCTCGCTGTCAAGAAGCCGCTTCCATTCAACAGGGTTTCTCAAACAAAAACATGTACAGTCGACTAAAACTCCTGCCCATTCACCGCAATGCCATTGAAAACGCATAATTAAACAAACTTGTAGTGGCAAACTCACCAAGTGCTTAATAAAGCCCGCCGTCCACAATTCCCAACCAATGTCTACGCTGAAGCTGACGACCTACTGTTATAAAGGTAAACTTACTACATGCCCAACCAGCCCAGTGGCGATAGTGAGGAAGCTGCGTGTACACCGATGATTAGATAGAGGAATTCAGCGATTATATGCATCATAAGAAGGAGCTCAAGAGGGGTGTACACCAGTCAACCGTAAAACCAAGTGGAATGGACCTAGGCCCTAGGATTCGAGGACCTCATGCGTCCTCAAAATGCACCCGTGAGTGCGGCCTTACAAACGATTTAGTGAGTAGGTGGGTACTTGGTGTCAAATCTGCTTATTTAGAGCACTAAATCCTAACTTTACTCTACTTCCGCTTCCTAATGCCGAAAACATGTAGCTTGATAGGATCAACAGCTCCGTCGTCCTCACCATAACCTTTAATCATCGCACACTCAACCACAGTAGCACTGTCACCAACCAGGGCTCCTTTTCGGGTAACAGATCAGCTTGCGTTTGTAAACTGACACTTTTGTGATCTTTAGCATCTACATATCAGACACATATAACATGTTGGAAGCTGCTTGCCAGTTCAGGCCATTCTGATGCTTTATTTTATGTTTTCCGTATAGGTTAGGGTTAAGGTTCAGATTCACCGACACCAACCAAAACGAGGCTCTTCTCTGAGACAACGGCTGTGGAACAACTGAAGACGTCTCATTTGCGCTGTTCAAAGGGGCAAGGTCTCACAGCCATACAACAAAACAGCCCGTACTGCATCATAGTACGCACGTCCCTTTAGATTCAGCGTTATGCCGCTTTGACTCCACAGGTGTCTCAAATTAACAAACGCGATCCTGCGGATTTGTGCACTGACTTCATCTGTCACCCCACAATCACAACTAATGCAACTTCAAAGGAACATAAAACGCCCTACAACCTACAGTGCCTTTCAGTGGATCGTAAGTGGCATGTTCGGTGACTGCATGTCCGGGAGCATAATTTTAAACTTTGTAAGCCCATTTCAGAGCTCTCCGTATACTCTCGCGCGCGCAAAAGTCTTATGATACAAACAACTTATTATGTCCACATCCGCCAAATCTCTCCGTACCACTTCCACCCTTTCTGCAGTTCTTCTCTCGATGATGCGAAAGAATGCATGGTTGACAACTCTCACTTCAGCCGCATACCCCCTGCACAAGGACATTCCTACCCTATGCTGAACCTCATTATCCGCCTTCTGCAATGACGGGAAGAGAAATTTAAAATGGAAGCAACTTCTGTCGGACGCCTGTGCCGCTGGCCTGGGCTTGCCCTGGTTGTAGCAGATGTCCCGGCAATCCTGATATGAATTCAAAACATCCTATACAGCAGAGCAAAAAACGTTGACAGACTCATCAAACACACGCGATATGACGCCTCAAAGACAACTTGTTGTGTAAAGCCCCCAAACTTCTCTTTAGGCTGTAACTGCGCCATTCTGAGGTCACGTCATTGCACAAACACGCAGCACCACCAGGCATCTTACGTTTTTCTCCGATATATTGTTCCTATATTATTTGCGCACATTTAAGCTAATGCACGTCACCCATAATAACATATACCCATACCCGTTGGCATCGACCGCATGCCTAATATCCCCAGCTGAATATCGATTACCGTTTTTGAAATCGGGCAGTGATGCCCCACTGCCGTAGTTAGAAATTGTGACCACTTCGGCTGACCGCTATTTCCGGCAGCAGTCTTACTCATACCGTAGTGCTCTCTGGCAGGCATTTTGAAACTTTTCCCTACTTCGGGTCCCTAATGTAGACACGGCTTCATTATTGCCCCGTTTAAACGACAGCAATGAACCGCCAAGCGCACTGGGTGGGCACATGAATAAACTTGATCCATCCCTAGCAGCACAACACGTTTATGAGTCGGTTGTACGGCGGTTAAAGTCGGTTATTTAAAGGTTATTTGACAGCATAGCTCTAACACGATCATCATGAAGTGATGTTGCCACACTTATCCACATTGTATGATAAGCAATTTTAGAGTGTTGGCATAGAACAATGCATTATTCCAATTGATTTTCATGAACCTGTTCCAAATTTTTTGTTTTTCTGCATCTGCGTTTCAGCAAATGGCCGTAGCCGCCAAGCCCAGTTCCTGGATTGCCGTGGGCCCTCGTTGCTGCTGTCCCCGCATATCCGCGAATGTCTATCAGGGAGAGTGGTAAGTCATGACTGCTGACATACATAGGACGACTGCAGCCTTCCAAACTTGGTTTGCTTATATCAATGTAGTCATTCAACCGGAAACTAAAGTGTGCAAGAGAGTAAGGCTTGAAACAACCACGGAATTCGACGGGCGCACGCGACTTTGATCGTGCAACACACGTGACTGATTCACCGGCACACAGTATGTAAAGGCTTTCAGATCGCTAACGTTCTGAGTAGATGAACAATAATTTAAGGTGAAAAACGAAGAACAGAATAATCTTCAGCCTAGTTTAGCGGACATTTTCCGAGACTAAATGATTTCGGCCGATGTCTCCTTCAGTACCGTGAATCGTTTTCTTGTACCACTGCAGCATACGCTTCCGGAACTGCCTCAAGACTGGCGGACACTGATAAGAACACCCCTGTCATGCCTAATTAGATAGCCCCCAAGGAAATACGTCCACTTGGGTATAGCAAACGGGCTTCGCCGACTTTTTCGCCACCGCAACCTGATATTGTCTATTCACGAATGAATGTAGATGGAATGAAGCTGCAGAGTAACGGTAACGCCGTATTTTTGCCGATACTGACAGGTGTCGTGCGGCCTTTGACAAGCCCTGTGTTCCTTGTAGGTCTTTATGAAGAGGCTTGTAAATCCGAAGACATTTGTGCATACCTAAATGACGTATTGCATGAAATTGAAGAGTTCCTGCGCCTTGGGGCTGTCAGCAACGGCCTGCATAATTGCGTCGTCTTGGATGAAATTATGTGTCATAATCCAGCACGCTCCATTGTCGCACGAATGAAAGGTAGTAATTCCTACTACTGATGTGACAAGTGCCACATAAGGGGGTAGTAATTCCAAACGGGGATAACGTGTCCATGTGCGCGGCATTCGTTGCGAAACTTGTAACAACCCGTCTCTACTCTTTACGTGACATATTGACTTTGTTCACTGCTTCTCTACAGATTATACGTACGCCGTACGCCTCGATGTTGTGCGCAGATTAGTTTCCATTTTTGTAAACGGTGACCGAGCAGTATAAATCGAGCCTGCTGGTTTAAACAGGGTAGACCACATGCTTCCTAATAAACGTGCCAATGTGCCCGTGGATTACCCGCGTAAGTTCCGGAAAATTACACTGCACAAAAAGTGGATAGCGAGTTTTGTCAACTGCCGTTTTACACTTGTATGATTGTTTTTGAGGGCACTCTTCCCCATGAACGTTATCAAATAGATTTATTTCTACCTGTGCATGTAATTTCGCACCGTCGCTTTTATGTTTCGCACCTTAACTTTTGACGACAATTTTTGCCGGTATTTGTTAACAAGTTCTAGAAACTGTATCTTTTACGGGAGATGGTATATAATGTCCACTGTCTGCAGCACTTGCCGGACGACGTCTAGTCTCTGGATGATTTTTCAGCTTTCACTTACGTGTCGTACATGTTTACTCTTAAGCAAATGGTACAAAGGTCTACTCATCCCGTTCGGCAGATTTTCCAACCCCTTCGGGTGTCCAGATCGTACCTCATAGACGTCTCGGTTAACCATGCCGATCGCGAGGTCGGATTCCCCTTGAAACATGTGTCACGAAACGAAAAGCATTTCTTCTTCTTTGGTGAAGTTGCTCTCTCTACCAGTCCTCTGTCGTTTGTGCA
>SJOL01004228.1:317544-336525 GCA_004794785.1 Opisthorchis felineus | reverse complement strand
ATAATTGCGTCGTCTTGGATGAAATTATGTGTCATAATCCAGCACGCTCCATTGTCGCACGAATGAAAGGTAGTAATTCCTACTACTGATGTGACAAGTGCCACATAAGGGGGTAGTAATTCCAAACGGGGATAACGTGTCCATGTGCGCGGCATTCGTTGCGAAACTTGTAACAACCCGTCTCTACTCTTTACGTGACATATTGACTTTGTTCACTGCTTCTCTACAGATTATACGTACGCCGTACGCCTCGATGTTGTGCGCAGATTAGTTTCTATTTTTGTAAACGGTGACCGAGCAGTATAAATCGAGCCTGCTGGTTTAAACAGGGTAGATCACATGCTTCCTAATAAACGTGCCAATGTGCCCGTGGATTACCCGCGTAAGTTCCGGAAAATTACACTGCACAAAAAGTGGATAGCGAGTTTTGTCAACTGCCGTTTTACACTTGTATGATTGTTTTTGAGGGCACTCTTCCCCATGAACGTTATCAAATAGATTTATTTCTACCTGTGCATGTAATTTCGCACCGTCGCTTTTATGTTTCGCACCTTAACTTTTGACGACAATTTTTGCCGGTATTTGTTAACAAGTTCTAGAAACTGTATCTTTTACGGGAGATGGTATATAATGTCCACCGTCTGCAGCACTTGCCGGACGACGTCTAGTCTCTGGATGATTTTTCAGCTTTCACTTACGTGTCGTACATGTTTACTCTTAAGCAAATGGTACAAAGGTCTACTCATCCCGTTCGGCAGATTTTCCAACCCCTTCGGGTGTCCAGATCGTACCTCATAGACGTCTCGGTTAACCATGCCGATCGCGAGGTCGGATTCCCCTTGAAACATGTGTCACGAAACGAAAAGCATTTCTTCTTCTTTGGTGAAGTTGCTCTCTCTACCAGTCCCCTGTCGTTTGTGCAATGCAAGTTCGCAATGCTTCCACATAATGAACTGTTTGTAACTTTTCCATTATTGCACTCTATACGGTAACGTCCTCCTTGTAATTCGATTCATCGCACTAGAGTAACCAATCTATACTATGCAGCCAACCACTAACTGCCTCGTTGTTTCTAGGCCCATAACCCAGTAAAGTTCTTTGGACAAGGGCTATGGCAGTGTGCAGTTCTCAGTTCTTCATGGATTGATGACGGCTGTTCCACATGGCTAAAGGTTTAGTTCAAGGACTTCTATAAGGCCGTGTGCCTTCACTGGGAGCCACCAACGGGATTAGTGATGCTTACTTGCGAAGTGGTTCAAAATTACGTTGAGTGGCACTTTGAGCGCGGTAACCTTTCAGACGACTTTAAAATAGCACGAGTACGCGAAAAAAATTCCGGCACACATCTGACCAGGACATTTCCACTGTGATCGTACGGATGGGTCGGAACCTTCCTCGTCGAAAGTGAGACTATCATGCAGGTTGTCAAGACACATCAGAGAGCGCAGCCCCTCTCTGTCCATCAAACCATCTCCGAAGAAACCATGATTAATGGTGCCGCGCTGTCCGCCCCACTTCAGCTTCTCGCAGGCGCCTTCCCGCGCTCTGCTCCACTGAATTCCTGAGGCACTTACTACTGGCTTTCCCGTGTATTTACTCCAACTAGTCGATCGTGTGCCCCAGCATTCAACGCCTACCCCGTCTACATCCCATCAACCCGCCCTTCCGATGCAGAAGACGGTACATGATTTGCCACAGTATACTGTTAACAGCTTTTCCCCGGAGACTCCTGTGGTTCCTGTATTGTCCCCATAATCTGCACCCACTTTCCAAATGTCAGGAGTCGCTGCGTTCATTGAGCAAAACGAGCAGCTGCTCCGTGAAGTAGACGCGATCGCGGAAGACATTCGGTATCTTAAGACTTGCACTGACCACTCAACGATGGCAGTTCATCATTCCGCTGGAACCATCAGTTTTGTTTTTCTTTTTCGGATCAAGAGTGCGTGGGACAAGCAAGAAAGAGACTTGGTAAAGAAGCCCCATCAGTTGGAAATGGTAATTCAATTTTGTTGATCTAAGTTCTTTGCCGCAGGTGAAGTATTTTGGGTCCACCTGTGCAACCATTATAGCGGACCTGGTGCGTCTCTGTCTCAGACAGGCGTTGGCTGATGAATTCGCCGTCAACTTGGCCTACGTTGGGTCTCTAGACGAACCATCCTTCCAATACACTAGACTGTGTACCCTGGTAGAAGGTAGGTGATCGCTTGTAGCTTGCTAACTGTCATTTCAGAAACAGTCCTTGCTCTCCCAGTTTTCAAAGAATGCACGCGACAGGAATTGGGTAAGTAAATCCAGAAATTGTTCCGTTACCTGCGGCACCGACTGGCTAAGAGAACGCGCCCAGATGAGTTGGCAGTGAGTTTTGTTTTTACACTTGGACAAGTCATTTGGTAGTAACAAACTTGAAACATCGCATGCTTAATCGCGTGTTTTAGTCGCTGTTTCAGACATCTGCATTAAACCAAGCGGCGGGATGTTTACACCGGGCCTGCCTTCATCAGACTGAAGCGGGTTGATTGTAAAAAATATTTCTGTATATTAAATATATTTTTGTTGCATCCTTGTTTTCCGTTCTTCAAGTGCTCTGCGTGATCGGTCACTGGTGACACCAGATCATCCAGGTTATTGAGCCATCTCTATAAGCGGCCAGAAAGTAGAAATGCAGCAACGTACACAGATTTTGTTACCGGGCCTTAGTTGCTGCGAGGGCTTCGACGACTTGGACGCTTAACCGTTTAGTTACTAGTATGGGTCATAAAGTTGCAGTTATGCTGTGGTTTTTAGCCAAAGAAAATGTTTGGGAGCAGTTACAAAAACTGACAAACACGGTTAGCTGACGGTTATCAGTCGGTTATATAACATGCAGTCAGTTACTTAGCCCCAGATAACACAAAAACGGTTATTTCATTGTTCTGATGGTGCAAATAACCACCAATTAACCATACTAGGTGGTTATTAGACGGTTATATAACCGTCAGATGGCCAGAAAACTCGTTTTATTGGACTGCGTATGCTTCTATGGATGCTGGTCTTAATTTGTCCCGATTCCTTGACCAATCCTAACCACCATGAAAATCCCAACTGACTTCCTCAAGATGTTCATGCACGGGGCTCTCCACAAAACTAAGTACGGCATCGCGATGATGGTAACGCGGCTGCCAAAGCCAGTCTGATGGCTTGCCCGCGGTTAATCATATCCCTAACATTTCCTGACCGTACGTGTTACACGCGTCCACGATACCGTCCCAATCCTTCGAATTTGTGCCAGAGCTTTAAAGCACTGGCCATCCCATTGTGCCGCCTTTTTATGCACGTAAACCCACTAACTCTTACAATTTCACTATCAAGGGGTCAGTATATCGGTGAAGATAGAAAAACTTGCCGCGCACCCGACAGAGCGTGTTTTGACCATCATAAAGAACAAAAAACTTACTAAGTGGGACGGATTCCTTGGCTGTGTCAGGCGGGACGCCTGCAGCAATCATAGAAAGCTCTTTTCTATACAGGTTGCGAACGGCTGCTCCATTTTGAGTTTGCGCGGACATAGAGAGCCTTATTATTGTTCATGTAGTCTTGAGATTATTTTCAAAGTCAATATAGAAGAAAACACATGAAGAAACCAGCTTCTCAACAAGATTATCCACCGTCTTTATGGAAATATCATACAAACCATTGACATCCATTAAAATATGAATTCCGCGCCCATAATGGGCCTCGAGTACGTTAAAACAACTTCCAAGAAAACTGCGGCCGCCTGGGGAGATGTTACGGGTTTGAAAAAATACCATCAAATGCTAAAACTTTGTGTTAAAGATTCTTTCGTTCAAACTACAATTTCAAAGAAATTTGGGGTGTTCGTCTAAGCATCGGCTAGCAAAAACCAAGGAGAATCTAGCATTTCATTTCTAGCCCTAGATCCCAGAAGAGAAGTTGTCCTCAGCGCAGCTTTTTGAATTACCGCAGTGCTAACCCCACAGTACGTACTGCTGGCTCCTTATACTCTATACCAAGGTTGTCTTCTAACTACTGGAAAAACCCGTCTCCACACCTAAAGCAACCACAATGGCACTACCCCACTTACCCTCAAGGTTGCCTTGAAGTTCATCAGTATGTTCTTAGGTACTACAATCAACAATTCTGGGTAGCCCCTCCTACTTACAAGCTTGAAAAACTCTAATACGTACCTTTAAGAGGCCTCAAAACCCCCCTAAAGCCGGTGTAAAATTGATCACTTTTCTGAAGCACGCAAATCTCGACTACCTACTTGCGACTTTGTTATTTGGTGAAACATCAAATCCCAGAGTCTCCTCGACATCCATGCTGGGTTGATGGACCGAAGTTACAACCAAGTTTACGGACCCAGTGTGATAGTTGGAATGCCACTAATATCCAACATGTTAGATTCAGATATAAAACTCAAGAGATAGCCTCCAAAAAGACATGATGGGAAATAGAGTACTGGCGTCAAAGAGAATCTACATGTGACCACTCATATCACTTTACTCAACAAATATCAGATATCGTCCATTCAATTCGTTCCCCCGCCAACTGAGGGAAACGCCTCGCTTCGGTGATATGCCACCATCCCAGGCCATACACTATTGTTCAGTTAAAACAGGTCACCCCTATCTTGTACTAATGGGTGACTTCTGCCTTGCATCACTGCCGCACTAAATACCACGTTGATTTGACTGTAATGGAAAGCTGCTATACATCAAATACCTGATATAACTGCTTAAACATATGAAGGAATCCACTTTATTCATACCCGATCGGCTCTTGATGAAAGATTAGCCCACTGCAGAAGCCTGTCAAGTTTCACAGTTCCCTTTGCCTCAACAACAACCGTCAACATGGCAACTGCCGCCGGTAACAGTGGCCTTTGCACTAGAATCACAATATAACTTTCAGTGCAGCAGGGGTTTGTAAAGGAAAATGCCTGGTACTTTGTAGGAACACTGCCACCCAAGGATACGTGGACAAACTTGATTCAAAATTTAGCACTTCTGACGGACATCGTGTATTAGACGAAAGTATGTCTTAGACCTAACGGCCTGGCAGCTGGATCACAGCTGAATAAAGAATTGGATAGAGAAACGTGATCGTGTGTAGATGAATCAAAAGGTTCCTAAGATAACCAATTCAGGCGAGTACGCTATCCATGAGAAACACTGCACCTCATGTGCCCACGAAACTAAAGTTTACAACCGTCAATTGCAACACAGTTTGGAGCAAATCTAAAACTTCTGTCAAACAATCAAGTGATAAGCCGGACATGGCCTTACTTTAAACGGAGAATGGCCCAACGAGTTCTTTGAAGGGAGCAGGAGTCGCGCCACTTAACCAACATAATCCCAGGTCCGCTTCAGTACGCAATCACAAGGTACCGCCCATTCTGAGCTCTTCTCTCTGGCACGTAGTCTTTATATCAATGGTGGTTGAGAAAAAGCTCAAAACCTTTGAACAAGACGCACATGTACTGGCCATATACGTCCCATAACACTGTCTTCTCCTGGCCACAGACATATCAAAGCCACCACCGCATTATTTTCAAAAGCTAAATTCTAAATTCACTGTCCCCACATAACAAAAGCGAAGGAAGCGAATGGAAAAGATGGTTCCACTGCTCCAAAAACTAAACAGTCAAACTTTCCTGGTGCGGTCCATTCATCATGAGGGGTAATTTTGGACTCAACTGGAAGGACACGGTATAGTGTCACTAGAATGGCACGTGCTCATACAAAAAAGGTCCTCCTCCACAAGCTCTTATCTTGAAAGAACACTTTAGAATACAACCGCGTGGCCGACTCAACTGTCTGTATCTACAAACAAAATGTTGCACGATAGTTCCGGGTGTGAATCGAAGTGCTCAGCTCTTTTTGCAAACATGTGAGTCTGTATTATACTCATTTATGTCTTCCATGTTTGTTGGTACGAACAAATTAATTTCAGGCCGATTATCCAACCCAGGATTAGAATGCTTACAGAAAGTACTTGGTGAGAAATATCTACTATTCTAATATTCTTCTGCACAATAATGGTGAGCGAGTTTTCGTTGATAGTCTCACCCTGGGTTCTAACTTTAGGCTTTACTGTGGCTGTGACACGTACTAGAATGTGGTACCGCACACATGTCGTATATTAAATTATTGACAACATCAAGTCCTGTAAAGAGGTGCTCTTTGATGTTCAACAGTGCGATTCTAGTGACATCCAGAAGACTAACCAAATTACGTAACCGATAACGAAGTTGTGACGATGAAACTTTCAGCCGTTGTGTGCAGTTTTTTAGGGGAGGGGGGGTAATAGGCGTTTTCAGGAACTATGGTTTACGATCTTCCCCATTTTTCTAGCTAATCTAAACTTTAAGGGACACTGCATAAAAACTTACTATGTGTCTTGAAACATTTTGTGTTCACGATTGCGATGATGTATCTCATCTGCGGTTGTAAACCGACGAAACTTATACCATTGGGAATATAAACGGACGATAGGCATGGGCTGTGTACTACCTTCTTAGTGTGTCCAAGGGACATGTAGTAATAAGGCCGCATTTTGAAAAGGCTCCTAACAACCATGGCTCGTGGTCAGGCGATCAGTTTGGCTCTATGAAGCCGATAATTGCTTTCACGTGGCACGGAATTACTCAGTCAAGCAGGACAGTGTAAACCAATATTGCTTTAACCTTTGATAGAGCTATAAATCTAAACACCAGCAAAGTGACATTTGGCAGATTTTCTCCAAATCCGTCCGTTTTAGACACATAAATCAAATCTTTTAGCAGAATAGGACTTAGTTCCGTAAAGAAATTCAGGGATTAAGCTTTTCCAATGAATCCACAGCTGGGACATTCTGTGATCAGGCAGTGGTCATATACATACATGTATACGGGACACTTCCGAACTTCTTTCTTATGAGCTTTGGCTGAAAGCTACAATGACATTTGCGTCTGCTTGGATGACCTTCAGGTTCCAAGAGATAATAATTCAGCAGGTGTTCAGGAAGTTAAACGTTTCGACTATACTCTGCGTTTTATCTTGCCAATTTCACCTTAGACATCAGTGCCGCAAACACTGAAGGGCAGACCTGAGTTAAGTTTTATTCTCTAACCCTCAGGACCACGGCATTCGAATTACACGAATTTGGTTTGCACGATGTCATCGGTCTAGCAAACCATTGTTGTCATAGCGACCCGTCAGGAAGAGACGTGAATCGCACTTTTGGTCATTTAGCTTTTTGTCTTGCTGAGGACAGGGTTCACCGTCTTGCAATCATAGGTGTTAGAGTCATCGTGCTATCCTAAGAATTTTGCACGACTCGAGAATTTCACGCAACTCAGTAAAATTGACCGCTAATGTATAAATTTACATCCCCAAGAACAGTTCAGCGGCTCGATTAGACAATCACCGTCACTGATGGAAAATTTTCACTAGAAATTCGGTGAACTGACAATTTGAACTGACTTTTGATTTATCATAGGTTTCGTGAAGCATTCTAAACACTAAGAAAATATACAGTTTCAGGAGCAAATTTTTTGGGCGTTATGCAGTCTAGCAAAGCCATACCTTATCGACACATTTGCTAACATTATACTACTCCGAGAAAATTTTCGGACAACTTTATTCAGGTTGTCCCCAAATTGGTGCTGCGGATAGGAATCCAGTAGAATTTATTCACACGCGCTTGTGCTTCTCCAGAATATGCCACAAGTAACTTTGTGCGATTAGATTTTCCTGGTAAGTTTAAGCCTTATATTTATAAACGAACCATGAATATCGCAGCATCAGTTGTGGGTACAAGACCCGAGAAATTCGGGCTTATCGTTCTGATACCAACCGGCTGGTATATTATGAAATCAGACTGTTGTGGTGCCTTGATTCTTGGATCAAGAGCCCTGGGAAAACAAATTTGTTCAGTCAGCCAGCTTTCAAACTCACTGGTAACACATTGTTGGACTTTTCCTAAAGAGATATCTTAATCCTGGACTTTATTACCAGATATCTCATAATCAACTGTAAATGTAGTCTGAAATGATATACCCTCCTCAAAGGAGAAAGATTTAGCAAACTGCTTAGAAATGTTACAGACTAAAGCGCACCACTATGAATGTCGGGTTTCACAAGTTATCACAGTTACTCTTTATTTTCAAAGGAGAAAAGCAGTAACCCCGAGATACTTTAAAATAAGCAGTGATTCAAGGGACTTATGATGCGTTCATATTTTTCACTAGGAAATTTGTGTGCAAGCTTGATAGATAGGAGTAAAATATTTGAGGTTAGCTTAGGCTTCAGAGAATTCTTGGCAGCATCCGGTTGAAAACATTTCGAATAACACAAATAGGTGTCTACATTGCTGTTGCACTCCGACCTCAGTCAGAAGACTGGGTGTGCTATACTGACGACTTAGATCAAACTTTGGGGTAACCAACGAGAGTTGTAGGCTTTGGAATTCTTCTTCAAACAAGAAATATCGTTGCATGTGGGCGGTTACGTCGGAGTTATTCACGGGTCCTGATGAACGAAATGAAGAAAGATGTTGTGCAGATAGGAAGCATAATATCTTAGCTAGAGCCCTAGCGAAACATCTTAGGAAACCTGAAGCGAATGACGTCAACAAACGGGAATTTGTTTTTGTACGTCATTAAAATGGCGAATCAGTTGATCGCACAAGATCGGGGACTGATGACACAACCAAAATCTTATTAAATTTCTGGCTGCGTAAGATTGCGATTTGCGAAGCTGAGGAGAACTGATTTTGGAAGTATGGTTAAAAGCTGGTAGCTTTAGTGAGTTTGTTGAATTTTGATCAGGTAGCAGATAATTTATTTGCCTAGCCTGTTATTTGGCTTGCAAACTTTTCCCCACTATGCCAGGAGACAGCTCTTATGCGGTTCGCTTGTTTCCAAATAGTGGGTAGTATCTGCGACGTAATTGCTCGTTTAGAGATTGACTCGGCGTAATTTGACTGAAGTTTTCATGAGTTGTGTTAGGTTGTGGTTTTCGTTTATTTGTATCTGTTTGGTTTGTTTAGTACCTCAGTTTCAGTAGTGTTTCCCTTTATTACAATTTGTTAGCTTTGCCTTCCTAACTGCTGTGATCCAGCAGGTATTTTTTTCTTCCGACTTTGTTGTCTGTAGTTTTGTAGTTTTCTTTCTTTGAGTTGTTTGATCCGTTTGACATTGCAGGTGTGTAGTAGACCACAACGCAACCCATATCCCGTAGAGGCCAAACAAACTGCCTGATAGCCACTCTCCAAACAACCACTCACGTTACAGTTATTGACTATCTTAAAAAAAAGTTTATCAAGACAAGCAGAAGTGTTGGCATTAACGAAACAACCACGCACGGACGAGGTCTCCTTACATGATGACGAAGTGTTTACAAGTCAATTGCTGGGCTAGCAGAACAGATGAACTTTAGCTTGATAAACTGCTGAAAGGTGAGCGCATTCATTGCGCTGCGTCTCATCACTGACTACGATGAAAAAATCACACCGAGTTGCTTCGGTCCGGTTGACCTGGGGAACCAATCAAGGTGTAGGTTGCTAAAAGTGCGCAAATACTGATTAATTTCTCGTCCCTCAACTTTTGTAACTCTATTCGAGCATTGCTGTTCTGTTTCAACTATTTATGGTACAAGATTCGCAAAATTCAAGGGGATTGCGCAGCTCTAATTCGTCCAACCTTTCGATGGCAATTGGTGCTACTTCAGACCTATTGCTAAAACGTCATATACCGCTCTGTGGAGTCTTTTGAAACACTGAACGTCTGGCTACTGACTGTTTTGTCCTGTGGAATTTTGCACCGCAATATATGCTGCTAGACCTCAGTAGTAGGTCCTTAGCCCGATAGACTTGAGGTTTATTCTCTCTATGGAACAGTGAATGCATATTCTGGTGATCAACCGGATTACCTTAACGAATTACCAGGTTTTGGATTTTGTAAACAATATATCCCAAAGGTTCATAGTACAGGAACCCAGTAAGATACCTAATCATTACTTGGTTAATTAGTCAAAAAAGCCCATGAAGTTCCTTTTTATTCGTCGCTATTTTTTAGTAGAAGAGCACTGTCATCACCGATGTTCCTGTTGTTTATGATGACGCTTGATACGTCAAATCATACATGGCGGGATGGTTCTTTCAAAAGAATTGTTGAGTCAGACGGTGAAATGAAGGTTGTCAAAAATCCGACTGTTTAAGATCAATTAACTGTTATGCCGAAACCAGGAAGTTACTATGAATTTCTTAACGTAGCACCACATGAAAATATTGATGAAAACTTTCCAAAAATGTGAGCAGCGTTTGAGAAATCACGTGACGTTTGAGTGTCACGTTCCGTTTAGGTTTTCTACAATTGGAGATTTGGCTGATAATCACTTTATTGTTCTTTCGTCAGCAGTTTTACTTTTTGACTTTTGTATAGAAACTCAACTTTGACATTTAATTACCCTGTGATCAAGTGTGGCTGCGGCAAAAGCTGAGGTGTGTCAGCTAAGATTTAGGCATAACTACTTGATGTAGCTTGCCCTTCGCGTAGAACCACATCTTGTCCCTAACTATACTTTCCAATGGATTTTACAAACATTGTATGGTGATGACAATATGCCACGTTGATCATCTTTGTCTCATTTGTGTTAAAATTGTTTTAGTAAAAACCGGCTACTAACCTGTATACTTTTTTGCTAGCGTATAATATGCAGCACCTCAAAAGGCTGATCAGCATTAGGATGTTTGTAGTACTTGACCTACAAATGGCTTAGTGAGTCATTATATTTCTACAACGAAAAGGTGAACTATGGGCCATATACGAATGAAGCCATTAAAAAACCTTGCTCCACTGCACCTTGCAGCTGGACTGATATTGATCAAAACGAGGTAGGCTTCATTTTGTTGTGAGTTTCTACGTTCTTTGGTAGAATTAGGTGATGATAATGAGCAACTGCAAAGACCCGCTTGAGTGTTTTGAAAGCCCCAACACCAAGCAGTGACAAGAATTTTGATTTGACTAGCACTTCTGAATGAAGCTCAGTGCTACCTTCAGTGAACATCAACCGCTGTATTTACTAGCACAAAGGTGGATTAAAATGAATGGGGCTCATGACTTTCTAGGCTACTTTGGAGTAATGTTGTGCATGACAGATGTTCGGACAAAAACCGTGACTCATCGCTGTATAAGGAAGTCTTCGGCAGGCTATTTGCATTTTTGGGCAAGGAACTGTCTTTTGCTGGGGTGTGTCCAAAGGCTTAGAAAGCAGACGAGGAATCTACATGTGCTCAAAATCACGCTCTGTGAGAATGCGTGGCATGGTATACCGTTTAGATTAGTGACTAAATAACTATCCAACTTCTGTGTTGAGTCAGATAAAACTCTCTGAATAGAGTCAAGGATGAAAATCTTACGTTGGGAATTTAATCACTTAATTCGACCGGATTTCGATCGACAAATGTCCACAGATCACAAAACGAATTCATTTTATACAAACACTTTTCTCACAGTTATGTCTTCCTAAATACAAACTGGAAGTAATAACTAATAGAAAATGGATTTCAACGGAACTGGCTGGTGAGCGGTATATTAGAGCTGCAAGAAAAGCTGGGAAGGATTCGTCACCTTGTGAATGCAAATGATAACGATTATGCTTGATTTTAACCACCTGTCAAACAAACGTGACGATGAAATAATAATTATGTTGTTTCGTTGCAACAGAAATGTTGTCCGGATGGTGAAGTCATGCTAAACTATTTAAGCAGGTTTGAATGATTCACACAAAGGGCCCTCGAGAACTAAGTAAAACACAAACCAGGGTGCATTCCTTGGAAAACCATCCTAAACGTGGGTAACTGTGACACGCACGGCGGTACATTCAGTTTAAAGGAAGACTTTAGTGGACTACTTGTCACCACCCCGCTTGGCCTGTCCTAACAGATACACTGAATAGTTTGCAAGTTGGCGTATTTCCGATAGTCTCTTTTTTTGTGCCTTCTCAACAAAAATCTGGCCGCCGTTGCTGCAGTGAGTCGATGTACATTACGCCTAATACGTGTGTATGAAAACGTACTCATTTCAGTTTTCGCGACAACCAGCGACATTGTAAACGCACGTATACCAATGAAGCTGGAAGAGACTTTAGCCATGCCGTACATGAGGAAGTGTGGCCAACAGTTGATAAACCAGTAGCATAGAAGTGATTATCGAAAGATTGGGATTATTGCTCGTAAAAATGATAAACAAGAGGTTAACTCTGAAACAGCTGTGTTCATTCGCGTGCAAGAATGTGTGAGAGGTTAGTAAACCGTGCCAGCAACAACAAACAAAAGAATATGCAAATGAACGTATTTGTAAGAGGATACAGCGTTGAATCTGTCAGAATTACCTGATGTAATTTTGTGACTCTTAGAAACTATTTCGCTTAGCTAAAGGCTAATCTTCTAGTGGATGGGTGTGAACCCAACTCAAAGTTTCTACCTACTCATTGAGTTGCTTAAATTTACAGGGTGGAGAGATACTGAGAACACTCGCTTGAAAAAGTTGGACGTTGTGACGTTAATATACATGGCATATAGTTGATAAAAATAAGCGAATCCGTGGAAATGTTTGTTTTCTTCAAAAAATGAAGACCTGCCAATCATTCGGGCAAACCTACAGTTCGAGAAATAATTAGCCGGGTTTAGAAATCGATACATGTAGCACCGTGAATAGCGCTGATGTGCCCACCAGCTTGTCTACTGAGAAAAGTTTTTCACATACATTGAAGACCAATGACAAACAGCTATATGGAGTTAATATCCACAACATATATGTATTACCCAAGAAATTCCGGTTTCTTGACATAATGTGAAAAAAAAACAGTTTTTCGTTTTATTTACAGCTTACTTGTCTATAGATTCTATGCAGGGCTTTACCACAGCAGCCGTTTTCTTGAGGCATTATCACCGTTTTTAAGGAATGCTAGATGTGTTTGAACAGGGTTTCCTGGAATAATGGACAGGTGGAAAAGCGCTTTGTTTATAATATTTTCAAAAGCTTTTCCACAAATAGGTGTTAAGTGTCCCGGTTTAATGTAATCTCAGACAATCTTGCGCAAGTACCAGATGATTTTGTCAACCAGAAATGGAAATTTTACATAACCTATTCTAATGAAACACCAACAACAGCTGCCCCCTAGCACAATCAAAGTGCACTAAATACTTCGAGATTATGTTATCTTCTTATCTGCCCAACAGTGATTACGCACTTCTGACGATCCGGTGCATGAGGATTTCATCAGACTGCTGTCTGCTTTTAAAGTGTTTTTGACACAATCCCACTCCGTCTCTTCTGTTTTCTACATGCCAAAGTACGAAACCCCATCCCCGGGGGTTCACTGAGGAGCACTGGCACAATGTTGCACATAAGAATCTCCGTCTGTGAGAACTCCGCAGTCCTGTATTTGCTTTCACACAAGACTTTACCTTTGTTTTTCAAGTGTGAACTATTGGAGACGCTGTCAATATGAACCGGTGTGGCATTCTAGATGCCCCCCGCGGTTCAAATTTGCTAACAAGCAGCCGTACTCCGTTTATAACATATTTGGTAGAAAGCTTAACCGAAAATCCTCAAGCAGTAGCAAAGGGAGAATACCGCTGCTCGCGATTCCACTGCCGTCAAATTTATAATGGCCAGCTTGGCATAAAAGGGAGTATCCGGACAGGAACTAATTCCCAGGCTACGAAGTGGATCCATCCTTGAGATGAGCATCCTGAAAGTGCATGCACTACTTCTCGTAAATGACAGCTTTTAGCCCGTTGATAGTTCATCCGTCGTACTTTTCTAACCAGAATTAATACTCTGTTGTGTAGTTTGTTGAGTTCATCTGGTTGCGGTGCATTTTCAGGACCCTTAGGGCTTTCAAACAGAGCTATTTAACCATTAAGGTGTTTACTAATAAAACGGTAAAGTATACTTGACGAAACTGTTGCACCTTCACTATAATTGCACCCGTAGACCCAGGGACAGAGACCTACTGATCATATGCATTTATAACAGAATGCTCAGAAATGTTTTTAAAATATTTTTGGCGAAGGAAAAAGTGAACACTGATTAATTTGTCTGCTTTGTTTACTTGTTCATGTATGTATCCACCTCACCGATCGGCCGAAATGTATTATTAATATTGGATTCAACAGGGACAAAACCGGACTTACCAAAACGTTATATAACCACCCTAAAAATCTAAGATGTCCAACGGACGTTGTCATTATCTAAAATCAGTTGAATTTTCGTAAGCATAACTGAATGGATTAAACAATTAAGAATGTTTTTTTTTCAAATCCTCAATACAAAATTGCTTTCCTGGATATAAGTATATGTCAATGAAAGTGAGAAACAAGGGCCTGTAGTAGGTGAGTCAAAATAAGTTAGGGTTCGCAGTCGATTTGTGCAGGGCTTGAATTTGTCAGTTTATCGTGATGATTCCATGGTTTAATCTGTAACACAAAAGTAGATCCGTACAATTTGCCTGATAAAATATTACTGTGGTTGATCGTTTAGAACCAAATTAGCTACAGCTTTACTATTAGCTCCTGAAACTACTACTTATTTAAAGGTTTCAGAGGCTTTGTCTGCTTTCCAGCTGGACTTTCCCCACATAAATGTATTGGAAGTTCCGTCTTCTGGCACAAACTGCTTGACGGAAAGTGGCCTATTTGTAACACGAATTTTTCCTTGTAAATGAATCCAATGCTTATAAAATTTTAAGAAATACAGTACAGCTGCCTCATTATGCCTAGGAGTTTCCACCAGAATCTAACTAATCTCACGAACTCACATCTTCCACATTTTTGAACGTAGTATATCATTCATTACCATCATTACCATTCGGTCACCAGTTCCTGATCAACAGTGTGAGTAACTGGAAATCAGACAGGCTATGTAACCACTCCTCCTTCAATCAGAGAGTTCAAAGCAGATAGCAATCTGCTGGCTGGCTCTACTAGTGACACGATCTGCCGAAAGGCAAGATATTGATTCTAAACAAAACGTGGCTTAGCCTGCGTGATGAGGTATCCATCAAAATTTCAGGATCTCCGCATAAGGCCATGGCCCCAAAATGCCGAACTCGTGACTATCGTTTGGAAAGAATTCTATCAGCCCATTTAGTGCCCAACGCAATGAACTGTAATAAGCTCGTTGGGCAGCGTCCATGAAATCCCAACGAAATCCTAAAGGTAATTTGTCAAAAGTAATTCTTAGTTCTCACGAGATAGACGAAATCAAATTGCACATTGTTGAGTTCAGTCTCCCAAGATACAAAATCATTCATAGCGCGGAGAACCTCAAGCAAATATTTAGATGATTACGTACACAAAGTTCACATTTTAATTAATTGTATTTTTAGATTAGACGCTAACAGAATTTGTCGGGCATACTGCCCAGAAACGATCTACTCACGCAAACTCCCAGATGCTATAAGTTTCGTTTGAGCTTGCTGTGATACAGTCTCAAATTTCTTATTCTACATATCGATGCTGTATGTTTCATTCTGGTTTTGCAACCAATCAAAATTTTGGAAACGTCAGTAACCTACAGACCAATGACGCACTACATCTTTTTTGCACTTAGCAAAACCAAAAGCAACAGTTCATTTCACTGCAAAAAAGTCGATCTCAAGGCAATTATTAATGTTGTAGAGTTTATTGCACTTATAAACTGTGGAAATTTAGAAGTTAAGTCATGATATATATTCGACGAGGATTTCGAGTGCCTGCCATTCAATCTAGAAATGCGTATGATCTTGTAATTCGAAATCGTAGTTGAAACCTGTAGTTCACGCAATCTCTTGTGTGATTTACCGGGTATAATGAAGTTGAATTTTACCGTCAAACAGATGTCACCATTCACACAGTAAATTATGGGTGTTGCCATTAAAAACGTAGAAAGTATCCTTCTCCTACCGCTCATAATCCGGTGCGGTACGCAAGAACGGTAAGTCGAAAAAATTATTATGATCCCGGTGAATCCCTCAAAAAAGTCTTCAATACTGCTCACTGGTATTCACAGTCAGCCATGAAAATGAAATCCAAAAATCAGCTGGTTGTTCTTAGTGAATTACGTATAATCAGTGGCATTCTAGATCGGAAATTTGATCCATCGGTAGATACACTTCTATAGCTTTGATCCAATGAGATATTCATAGACTGTTTAGCAGCTGTGAAAACCGCATCCAGAGGAAAGGACCAAAGAGAGGGGGAACTCGTCTTGAGTACACGTGCTTTTACACAGTGTGCTGCAATATATGTGAGGATATTAACCTAGCCTTCAGTCTTATCATGCGTGTATGGTCCCATCAAAAATATCAATGTTTATTCCACTATAATAAATGAAGGATTTGTCGGCTGATTTTACCGCAGGAAGCTAACGGTTTTCACCAAATCAGGCGAACAACACTTCCAAACTTTATCAATAATTCAGTTATGCACCAGTTGTTTGCCTACTGCATATGGATGTAGTGGTTGAGTGTGCAACTACCGCCTGTCATCAGTCGTGTGATTCGCAGCTGGCTGCAGGACAAGCAACCACTCCGGACTAGAAATTGTAATTTCCAAATCTGGCTGAGAAGAGGAATTGATAAATGAAAGACAGTGTTGTGGATGCATACTCGTTGAGTTGTAACATTTAAACTCAGATTTACCCGCACTCCGTCAATCCACTGAACGCATGAAGGATAATAACTGGTAGTGAAGTCTTTGAGATGAATTTCAGCACCGCCAAGGTAGCAGTCACGAAAATATTTACCTCATCTCTTCTTCCATGGGAGCATCAAAAACAGGCACCGCGATAAGCGGAGCTGACCTTCTCGGACAGCTGTCTCGGTGAAACATAATTGTATTCCACTTGTTCCAATCAAATATATTTTCCTGTTGCACTTAGACTCGCTTATCCCGCCGGCTCCAAATCTTGATAATGGAGTTTGTTCTTGTATGCATTTTCTTGAGTTAAATTCCAGTAAGATATATGTGTATATATCAAGCCAGAGGAGTGTCGCTAAAGTCGGGCCTATCCTCTGTACCATTTGCTCAGACGGATTTCTTGTAAAATATGCAAACATTAAACCTGACCAGTAACGCACAATGAGAGATGCATAATTTTCACCAAGCATGTGCTCATAATTTGCTCCAACTGAAGTTCTCAGTAGTGATGGGTTGCTTCAGTTTCTCAATAAATAGACTCACCACTGGCGTCTGGAAATCAATTCGACAAAATTCCGGCACCCAAAGGAGGAAGAACAGAGTGATGCTGAGACCCAAGGTCCATTCAGACGCAGGTAACAAGTAAAAAACCACAATGTTTTCTGAAGTAACCTGTGAAGCGAGGAATGCGAAAAATCCATTACCAAATTCTCAAGTCTTCTGTTTATCGGATTTAAGTAGAAAATATAGAAAGAAGGTGACATACTGAAATTTCTTAGAGTAAACTACTAACAAGGTTGCTGAAAGCTCTTCGACATCCAACAGCTGGTTTTGTCTTCCTTGGGGCTCATCAGATAGTTCCCAAGTTTCCGTCAACCCTACCTTAAGGTTGAACCCAAATTTTACGAAACTAGCAAAATACACCTGAATTTTGAAACTCCTTAAAGTTGAAATAAAATATGACGGAAAAGTCAACCTGGTTAACTAAACCATGTCAGAAAAGACTACCTAGAAGCTGTTATATTGGCATTACTGTACCGGCATTTTCTTCCAACATTAGCTGTATTAACATGAAAACTGAATCAGTAGAAGCTGATTGAAACTCTTGGAGAATCAACGATCACAGAGATAAAACTACCAACTAAATTGGTAGAAAAACAAGAGGTCACGCAGCAACCCCTCTGCAATGCTACAATATTCCCGTGACCAGTTGATTTTGATTTAAGAGGACAAACTAATACATTTTTTCCAGCGCCTTCCGTCCTTATTTGTTTGAGATCCCCCGTAACAGCCTTTCTTAATGTGCGATGAAACAGCTGACATTGATCCAAGCAAATGCTTCTGCTTTTTGGCCGTGTTCAAGCACTGGGTCCGAGTTTCACTTTTATTGGAGCTCACCAGCAATACATGTGCTTGGCCGTGTCGGGGTGTGAACTCCGCCATTTGATGTGCGAAGCCACTGCTTCAACAGTGCACGCTGGATGAACCTGAATTATCACTTCTAAACATGTGAACGAGTTGATTCTTGGGCGATGCGATTGGTTGACCTGACGATGACCTAGTAACTGTTCAAATGACAGTGACGCGAACGTGAATTCTACAAGTCACACAACCCACTTTTGCCGTGGACTCATAAGAATAAGTGCGCCAGGATAGGATATGTAATCGGAAATCGCCCAGCCCTGGTGTGACCTGACTGGGAAGCTTTGACACGGGAGTTCTTTGATCGACACAACCAGGACAGGTACTGGGTCGTCGTTCGAGGCGTTGGAAAAACTCGTCATGTTGCTCAAGTATGAACACGTTTGTCCATTCAGACGTCAGAGTCATTATGGTGTGCCTATGGTGCACTGGCAAAGCAGTGGTAACGCGCTGGTCTTGCACATCTGATGTCAAGAGTTCATTTTCCGACCCGGTCAAATATGTACATTTCTGATGAGCTTTAATAAGAGTGAATCTCGAGTCTAGTGGTTCCCCCTTTTAGTATGGACTTACCAGAATAACTGCACCAGGACAGGAGGAAGACTGTTCAAAGGAGAGTGATGTGAAAGTGGATTCTACAAATTCCGCAAACATCTGTATCTGTTTTCACCCGGTAAAGATGTCGGCAGTGTGATGGTTAACGAATCCGCGTAATTTTACACCATAGTGGCTGTCGTCTTGAAGCTGGGTTGTCGAATTAGTGCGCCTCCCCGAATATGCTACGAAGAAGATTACTCGTCGGTTTTCGGACGGATATCACCGCAATTTGCAAATTAGTTAACATTACTGTCAGTCTTCTGCCTATGTAAGACGTTGCTGCATCATTCATCA
>SJOL01004228.1:292396-317190 GCA_004794785.1 Opisthorchis felineus | reverse complement strand
AAAAAACAAGGGAAATCGTTGGCCTACCACAGTGACGACTACCATATAAAGTGTTCCATTTGGTTTTTCATCTTTTGTGTTGTTGGTGCTGTGTTTTGTTTTTGCTTGAAGCGTGGTAACAGAATAACCCTTCGTTCACCAAGAGAAGCTTGATCAAAATAGCGTCACTCCAGAGAAGAGTCCACCACAAGGATTCTTAATCAGATTTTCAAGAATCTAGTGTCTTCTAGATGCTTAATAATTATCTTTTTAGATTTTTCACAGTTGTCTCACGTGGAGAAATTCTACTCCGAAAGAAAATCCATGAACATATAATATACCGGGCACTATAGTAAAAATTCTATATTGAGACCAAAGAATAATTTTTACCGTCAAACTTTGGGAGGCAGAATGACGTACAGATGGTTTAGAATTGCCCTCAAACTGAAGTTAAGTCCATAACTCACTACTCGAGAAAATGCTAGGCTTTTAATTATATTACAGAAGATATCATCAAGACTGGGTTTCACATTCCCAATTTTACTTCTTTGGCTCATTGGTTTGAGGATTAGTAATCCGGTTATCCCAGAATGTCCACGTGCCAAATATTGGTTAGAAGGATTGAAGCTTTGTATGTTCTTCAAGGCAGCTTCAGTACCGATAGCAGCATGTCCGTAGAAACTACTGGTGCAGAAAGCAACACTATATGAAACCTTAGCAAAGAGTTAGGGAAAAGGTTATTTGGGGATGGCTAGTGCAAAAGGCCTTATATTCACAGGGTGTATTATTAGAAACCATTTGTTCGTCCCTTTGAAGAGCATTAGAATGGATGGACCTGAGCCTCAAATCTGCCGTGAGCTGTGTCATGTAACAAATTTGACTGCGTGTCCAGTCCTAGACAGACGTTAGCAGAACAGTTTGTAAACCCACCAAAAGGACCAGTTAGATGTGATATGCTTCACGATTTATCAGCCACTTGGGGGATACAAAAAGGTCTAAATGCCTCACAGAGATTCACTTGACAATAGCCGCTTTCACTTAGGCTTGCCATTTCATAGCGTGTTCCCTACGAAATTTTCTCTAAAGAGGGCTTGAAGTGGAAAACAATACTTTCTATGTCAGAGGAAGTTAAGACTCATTTAGTGCATTCCAAAACGGCCTCATTCCGATGAGAGTGTTTGCTGCTCTGCTGATTCTCCTTCGTGACCAAGTAATGCCTTGCATACCAGTCAGTCAGCATCTGCTGCGACAATCCGGTGGTCGGATATTTGAGGACAGATTACAAGTATGTGATCTTCCAACTCAGAGTAGACTTCAGGTCACTGTGTTTCGTCCATTTTACAGTCTAATAATGCAGGCTTTTGCGGGGAAAATAAATCTTGCGCTACAAAATATCAAAAGCCTGGTTTTTGGAGCTATTTAAAGCTAGACTAGAAACTGATTTGTGACTGATGTTCTTTTTTAAGTGGATTTCCGTTGAAAATTTTAAATCTTGCAATATGTTGTCAATATTCCATATAGCTTTAAGTCAAAGGCGCATAGGTTTGATATGAAAAGAGAATTCGTTGGAGGCTTTTTGAAAAAGATCAAAACAGAATAAATAGCAGATGATGTTAAAAGAGGCCATCTAGACCACCGGGAAAAATTTGCATTCAGCTGGCAGCTAAAGCCCATGACTGAGACTTTCGGTGCACTGCATGAATTTCGTTAGATATAATCACAAGAAACACCGAACAGATCTTTGAGTAATAAAAGGTCGCTTCCAGGATCTTTAACACACGTTTTGAAGAACTTTCAGACTACAATGAATTTGGATCTTATAAATTTCTGCCTAAGAAGTTTTACCGCTTTATGTGATGTAGGAAAGCTCCTTTTCTCCGAGGAAGAACTTTGGGGTACAATGCCCTACTCATTTTAGTACATAATATTGGATTGCAATATTCTTAGTGTGCCTTGGCAACCCAACAAGCTTGCAAGTAGACGAGTCATACTAATATTTCTTTTTTTCATATTCCGATATCTCTGCAATACTGCTTATCCACTCGTTATTTCATACATTGTACTTGTGATGTCCAGTTGACTGTTTTTCAGGAATGTTAATTTAACTGAGGCAGTCCATGTTCCACAAGCTTTATGCTCAACTGCCAAAAGGACTTTCATTTTGCTTTTGAACTACATCAGTCCCGTCAAGTGTACTCTTTGAGTAATCATCTTTCCTTTAGCCGTTTGAGTCATCTTTTTTCTAAGGTCGGTCGTTTTTTCTCTACTTGTTTCAACACCCCTGTCTTGTGCAGTTCGACAGAGCCAAAAATGAACATATTAAATCCAGACCATTTCATTGCTCTACCTGATGGGAATCATGTCCAACATATAATCGATATGTGATTGCGATACGCCTCCCACGCACCAGATACTTTGCTGATTGGAACAAACGAATATTTTACCAACGCACTAATGAAAGTTAAAAAACTGCCGTGAGAAGAGCACCGTAGTCCCAGTAACGCATTTGTTTCACTTACTGAGGTCTATTCACCGGTGCATATGCCATGCATATCCTAGTGCTTGGTACACAAAACCATTGTCCGCACTTGATTTGTTGATGCAATGCACAATGAGGGTGGCTCAAAACCAACTTGGCACCGTTTACAATAATTGTATTGACTCTGGACATCGTTTCTTTGCTGATGCGAGAAACTGACCATCTCCGCTCTATAAATAAAGGCGAGTTAAAGGCATTCCAGCAAAATTCTCAACAATCTTTCCCATGCGACCATTCTATGAACGTTTACAACTGGTTAAAGTGCCGCACAAAGTGTACTTTTAAATTACGATTCCCGGTATGGAAAAAATCAGTCCCAGCACACGTTTCAGACGATCGTTCTAACTCATGCCTCTTAGGTGCAGTCCTGCGTAAAGATGTTGGAAAACAGAACGACAGGGAGTAAAACAAACACAGCTACTGGCAGTGTCCTGGGACGCCTTGCTGCCTAGCTAGGTTACAAAGTTCTGAGAGAACGAAGTGAATTCCGATATCAGGAACTTTAACTTCCGTGGATCATCTGCTTTCGGGTGCCTTCAATTGATACTCACCTAGTGAAAAATGCAGCCGCAATCTGCATATTCAAACTGATGCATTTACGTCGGCTAAGCTCTCCAGGGGAGAAGATACCAACCGAGCGTTGAGATTCTGAACCACTTGAGGCAAGCGACTACTTGGACAAGACATTTTATGGAGTATCCTATGCAGGACATGTATCAGCAATCTTCTCCTAGTTCCCACATATCCGTAACATGTCATTTCGGTCCGCAGATTTTGTCAGCGTCGAGTGCTGTAAACTAACGGAATGCCAGACCAAATAAGTATGCGATTAGAGCGAATGATTTGTCACTCACAGCTTCAAACCATGACGGGTCTGGAATCCAATCAACTTCGTCGCCACGTCCGATTATCCTGCAAATCAGAACTAAAAAAGGTTTCGTGAGAAAAAGTTCAGTGTCTACAATGACTATAACCAGAACAAATATGGGTTCAAAATAAACCGTGATCACTGGAACTGTTCTGTAATAAGTGCTCTCAAACATAAAAAACTGCTAAAGAATATGATTAAGTGTTGACGGTGAGTGGTCAAACTTATGTATGCAGTAACGCAGTGGGTTGAATATTTATAAAAAATGACCACAAAAATATGGACAAAAGGCGGTGCTACTTATGAAGATAACTGTTACTCGAGTCTCCTGTAACGGAGAACAAAAATCAGTTATTCCTTACTTGAGTGACAAAAATTCTCTTAGTCTTTTACTAATTTCATCAAGTACAGAAAGTGATGAAATGCAATTGTATAATATTTTGTAAGGGATATTTCACGAAACTGAAGGCCTAAATAAAATGCAGGTAGTCCACGTGTTCAAGCATGAAGGAGCGCGCGACTCGAGGGCAACTGGCGTTGACAGCCAACATTACTTTCATCGTGATTTCAACCAGAAAACTTAGTCGTTCTGTTCTATCAAGCCGACGAAAAGTGTGCAGCTGGTTCTTTCTTCTCTGTATGTTTCTTCAAAAACTTCTTGGGGATTTGAGTCCACAGCCGTGAAATCCATCCCATCCGTACATCTCCATGAAATATCCGGGTCACCCGGCCGTCTGACTTTTGCACTAAACTGGGTTATTTTCACTGTTCGAAATAAGCGTTCTACTCAGTTTTGGGGTTGAGAAGGTAAAATTTTCTTATTCACGGGGGCGTGGCCCTTAACATCTACCATTTTGAATATATTCCCGTATTATCTCATTGATTTAAGATTCTGTCATCGTTCAAGGCCATCAACTCCAGCTTATTTTAACATTTCTGTAATACTCGTTTATTGACCCGGATACTTTCTTCGCAGCACAGTTGCCAAACCCGGCAAATAAGTCAAACACCACCTAAACATTCGGAGTTTTCAGCATCTTTTGCGCTACTGGGGCGAATATCGGTAGCTCAGGAAGCGTAGGTGGTTTTTGGTTTGCTGGCTGAGCTAGGCAGTTTGGCAGCAAACCCTCCACCACCAGCCGAGATACTTCATCATCGCGCTGTTAGAGAATGGCGTGGAGGATAGCGATATCCTAGTGGTTTACGCTGACATATTGACGCACCGCTGTGCTCCGTGACAGTGCACTGGAGATGTCACCACGGCTGGTGATGAAAGGGTTGCAACCAAATTACCCAACTCGGTGAACAAAACAACGACCATCATCCTCGTGTATGTTAAAATTCTGCGCCGTTCACATCAGCTTCCACTCATTTCTTGACACGGCCACTTTGGTTTACCTGTACCAGGTTTGGTAAACTACGTACTCGAGTTCCACTGTGGGCTCAACTGTCGGTTGCGCATATTTGTTGTTTGGGATTTGAAAACCAGATAGCTGATACTCGACGAAACTGTGTTGCCACCACGAAACATGCATAAGTTGAAAGCACTCTATCGTTTGCATTGGAATGTGGAAATGTGTGCGTAATCTGAGTGAGCTGACTAATAAAGGAGTCAGCATGACCAACACATAACGTGTATTACATGCATCCATTCGTATGTTGTTGAAACCTCACAGGAGCAATAACAGTTCACTTCGAACTTAGGCAACATACACGTGAGTTTGCACGTGGTTTTCCTGTGCAACAATATACGTTGTTATGAGGGAAAAATAAGCTTTTTGTGTTCACGAAAAAGTATAATAGGCGGTCCAACTAAACAAATGTTTTGAAGTGCGAAGCCACCAAAATAATACCGGGCCAGCATATAATCCCGCTGACATTACTGTACACTAGAATAACTACGGGGCTCTTGACAGCGCTAAGAAGCCAAGGAATACACCACGGCCGTTTTATTCTCACTGGAATTCATCATCTAACAAAACGGCAGAGTCCCTAAGCTGCAACTTCCCGGCTAATATTTTGCACACTTGACCATCTGACCACAAGCAAGTTGATTAGCTCTCACTTAGGCAGGATATAGCACCACTCATCCTTCAGTCACGGAAGCCACAACATATGGTCCCGTGCTCACTGGCTCCTTGAGTGGCGACTACCATCAATATAGTTCACAATCTGGACATCGAGGTTTGTCCAAAATAAGTGGATTAACGAATACTGCGGTCACTAGCCGTAATTTCCCAGAAGGAATCAGGGAATTATTGTGACATCATCACTCTCTGTACACAGAAATTTTTTAGAACATAAGGAAGAGATTTTTCATCTTGAAGGTAGTCTAACTCTCGAAGGCTCATTTTTGAAAACTGTTTAATTGAGTCTCGCCGAAGGTTAATTCTTGAAGGGTGTTTCTGTAATCGACAGCTGTATGATGTAATTCCAAAGCTAAGCATGAACACTGCTCGGATGTGTATTACAGACAAATTACTTTGCTGCAACTTACATGATACAGCGGCTATGGTGCCACACACAGAAAGCAACAAACGGAGGCCACAGAGTAGCGGTGGATGCTTCAGATAAACGCACGAAATAATGGTAACAACGATCATGTACCCGACTGCTCCCGTGAATGCCACGCCTGCGCCGATATAATGCACTATGGAAACATTAGAAACCTATTGTGGTGCAAAAATTAGGACAAACGTCTAAAAATGAGCAGGAACGATGATATCTTTATTGGCTATTTCAGAATTCAAAATAACATAGTAAAGTATGTGACATTACAGACGAATGCGATGCAAAAACAAAACGTCTTAGGAAAGACTCTTTATGTGGGAATCTGATCTAGACATTTACGTCTGAAAAACGCAACATGCACTGCAATAAAAACCGCCAACTGACGATAGTTGCTGTATGCAAACCAGTCGGCGAATTTTGAAGTGTACTGTCACAATGGATGGTCGAAAAGCAAGAGAAGCAAGTCCTACCTAACCATTTAGAAGATATTTGATCATACGTTGAGTGACTCAGGCGCTCCCACTACGAAATTATTGCAAGAGATGGATGGCATGGTCTGCACGCATTAAAATCCCGTAATGCGTACCGATAGCTGAGTCGAAAAGAAACTGCTGGAAATTGTGTAAGGAAATAGGATCAGCTCCAAATGGCAATACATTGCGCGTATTGCTACAGGGCCTATCTGGTGGATGAAGCACACTTGGTCGTGGGTTATACTTGTTGAGTCATGCGTGTTGAGTGCCATGTGGTCATGGGCAGGGACCATGAAAACTTAGGAATAAACATTGGACTATTTCCCAAGTAGTCGAATTTCACAAGAATTATTGCAAATTGACAAATAAAGTTGGAAACCATGCAGGAAGATGTAATTTGGAGTTATCTCTTAAGTTTCATAAAAAACGCAAGCTGTTTCAACAAATGCTTTCCGCTAAAAGTCGGCTCATTCTGTTTTTCTTACGCTACATCTGATTTTCGGGAAAGCACACCGTTAAATTCCACCCAAAACAAAACGCAAAGGTGTTCACACACCTATAGGAAAAATCCCTCATTTCGTCTCATTGTATCCACTTCATCCCAAACGACTCGAGGTTAGAGAGCACTCGGGTGGTTCTCCTGGTATGTCTTTCACAGGTGACCACAACAGCCAGGCTGCGAACATAATCAGGTTTTCATATAAATAAAACAAACCAAAAGTGGTATAGAATAATGCCTACCTGAAAGCAAGCCGTTACCGACAATCCGATAGAGGAGAGCAATCCAGTTAATGTTCCAACATAAACTAGGATTTTGAATAATTTTGTTTTCTTTTTCATTAACTGGTCTGCGTAGACATGCCATATGTAGACACACGCGACAGCTGTTTGGAAGGAAAGCCAAAGAGACGCACGTAAATAGTTAAGTTCTGTAGTGCAAAAGCGCATGAGAAACGGAAAAAAAATCAAAAAAGCTAGTTCCTGAAGGTCATTTAATCGGAAGGTGTGTGATAAGTCTATGGCTCATTTCCTCGAACTTGAGATGCTACGAAATGCGACCGATATCCTCATCTGCGTTGCGTAACTTTTCATCAACAAATTTTACTACAATATAATTTGACTGCCTCGACATTTGGCTCAACCTACTGTCGTCGAATACGTTATTCACAGTATGCGTTTCCATCAACATGATGGAGACAAAGTTTTCACTATCATCCCTTACATGCTGACTCCACAAGTCTAATATCGAGTGATAAACATGACCTAATGTAAGTTTGGCACAGACAAGTCAAGACAAGACAAGACAACCCTGAGTAGGTACTTGCATAACAACCGCATTGCTTCATCTTGGCCCTGAAGAATAGGAAATCGCTCGGATATAGTGGCCCAATAAGCGACTAGCAGTGGGCTGATCAGAAGTTATCTAGCTGAATTCGCCATTTGCAGCCAATTGAACTCATGCAGAAGACTTATCAACAAGCTTTTGGCCGACCGAACCTAACATTTGCGTGCCCCTCAAGGCTATTCCACAATTTTCCACACGTTCCAAGCCTGAAGATATCAAGTAGCAATAAATCCCGATGCATAAACACTGATAGATTGAATTACAAGCCTATTTTTGCTACTTCAAATATCATCTCGTTTGTCACGCCCACCTAATGACTTCGTTTTGATTATCTTTCGCCAAACTTCCTTGCTTTTTGTCTGTGAACCTTAACTCAGTGAATGCACACAGGCAATGCCAATAAATGCGGGTTCATATGCCATTTGGCTACCTTAGACATGTGTGAGCAACTGGATCTTTCCTGAGTAAACCGGACTTCATACAATTACTTCATTAACAGGTGAGTGGTATTAGTTTCTCCCTTCATTTTCTGTTAGTAGTTACACAAGTAATTCAAACTTGGACTGAAACTACCTAATACTTTGGGTACGTATGTTTCGACCCATCTAAGTGTTTACCTGTAACCCACATCAGTGTAATCAAGGCAACCTGCAAAATCACACTTTTAAGCGTTAAGGCAGGGCACGTGACTGTGATTTTTAGTATTCTTTGAAATCGTAATCGTAGGCTCTTTCTGACGTCATCCACAAGATAGACCCATATGTGAGGGCATTTTGTTTACTAGGAGAATCAAGAAATATTACCAACATGACGTCATTTAAGCATGTTTTGCGGAGCTGTTATGACGCATGTTACCGATCAGATACAACACAGCCCTAACGCACAACTTACCAAATGCTGCCGCCAGAGTGATCCCCAAAGAAAATATGCAGCTCTCCGGAGGAAAAGATCCAGTAGCGCTAGAGAAGAACGTGTAATTCATAAGTACTTAACGGAAAGACCGTTGTTCAGTTGTATGCTGACATAGATGATGGATGTGCACAACTACGAAAAAACTTTTGGACTTGTTTTTTTTTCTACATCGTAGATCTTTGTTTGCAAAGTAGGTCTGTTCGGCATGTTTCTGAAGCTAAATGCAAAACGTCCCTGTTTGTTCAATTGGGACTTTATCCTGTGACTGAAGTGCATCCCTGCTCTTTGGTCGAAAAGTATTACACAGCCGTGTCATATTTATTGGGAAGCATCATACCTAAAAAACTCTAGGGAGTCTTCAACCCAACAACATTCGTCTAGTAGTTTGAACAGTTAGACGTTTGGCCGGGAGTAGCGGATCATCACTGAGATTAACTAGTGCCTAGACGAGATATAGCGCCACACATCCTCCACTCATGAAAACCACGCCACGTGATGACTTGTCGACTAGCTCCCTAAATGACGACTTCTCAGATAGCAGTTTCATTCGTGAGTTGATTCTCTTTCTATGTTACATTGTTTTTGGCTTTGCATTTGTCTGCATTCTCTCACAGTTATCTAATCTCAAAGTAATCTAAAACGCTGTATAACACATGACCAGGATGCTTAAAAATATCAGCATCTCTCCTAAAGGATGACACCTATGACTAAAGAAAACTGCTCTTGACAAGAAGCTCTCCGTTTCTTGAACAAAAATAATGATGGAATCCGCCAAAAAACAAAAACTATGTTACAAATTCTTCGTTACGGTTTTCAAACCACACTTTGCTCTCCCTTAGCTACTAGCTCGAATCATTTTTGTACATATGTAGAACCCACACTCACACCAAGTTTACTGAATCTAGGTTAGAGAATATTCATTCACATTTTAAGGGTGTCCGAATGAAACTTCGAATTTTTTTCTTTTCTCCACTAAAACTTGGTTCGGGGTTGGTTCTACTCATCCCTTTTCTAAACCCTATGCTCCTTTCAGACAATCCGCAACTGTGGTGGATTTTATGCTGCCGAAAATTCACCCAATGGTTAAGAAAGCGGTTCCTAACGTAACCTGATTCAGAAACGCTATTAATCAATATTCACGGGTTATTGTCACCACTAGAAGAACTTCTCAACCTGTGGGAAAGCCTTGACTTATAAGCCAACTCGATAGAAGTCTAAATTTTAAAGTGCTTTTGTGTTTCAGACATCTTCCTGTTAAACCTGTTACACTCTATATGTACCGTAAAGATCTCACCTTGTCAGACTATGATAATCGCCTGGAGATTTGTTTGACTGCTATTGTATTACTATCCTAAATACGCTGGAAGTAAACCCGGAAATTTAAGTTAATGCGCGATCTGTGTCTCCGTTATGGGTGTTTGAATTTCCGATGTCATATTGCTTGAACAATGCCATTACTTGCAAATGATAATGGACACAACACAGCTTCTGCTAAATTTGAACTGATATAAACAGAAGTAGTAGACTCTGTTTAGAAGTTACACAATAACTCAAGCGTCCAGAATACCAAGAAGACCTATGCTTGCAATTTTGCAAGATGTGAAAACTGTCCTCGGTTCATTACAATGCAACTGCGGGTTCCAAAACTCATTTTTCACACTGAAAAGCTTTAAATCGCAGTGCATTCCAAGGAAAAGGAACGTCTGTTCACTTTGCGTGCTCCTGTCTGTTCCGAAAAGCCTCCTCTCTACAAAGGCTTTGACACGCTAAGCAAGGAGTGACTGACTCGCAGAGCCTTTGTCTGCCGCGGGAATATTCTGAAAATAGTTAACATTGTGGATACCCTCTGATCTGCGTTCACTCGTTTACCGGAAAAAACGCCACGACTTGTAGTCGGTCATTAGTTTTAGATCAATAATGCAAGAAGAGTTGGTTTGATTTTTTCTCTCGCATTACAGTTCAGTCACTTGGGTACCACCACTTCGTACCGAATTCCTATGCAAGAAAAGGAGCAAAATTCCCAGAGGTCAAACCTAAACAAGGAAGGCGTTTGATTTTATCCACCCACATGGATGCTTTTGTACATTAGTCTGTTTGCTTGTTCAAACCTTTTAATGCAAAACTACGCAGCGCAAGACTGAATCGTCCTGTCGCACCTGAGAAAAAAACTAAATAGAGCACGCCTCTCAATAACGTCATGCTGAACCTGAGTGGAAGAACATGCGTTATGACAAAACAAATCACAGTCTTGTTGTGTAAGCTTCAACGGATAATTAACGGAACCGACTGCATTATCCTGACCTTGAGGACTCCACTTTATAGGTGCCACTCAACTAAAACTTCTGAATTCTACGCGTGTTCAAGGCATGTGGATTGACAGATAAACTGCCCATGGTAGCCATTGCTCTCAAGGTTTTCCAGAAGTAATCTGGGAAACTTTATCCCCTCATTTTTAACAACTACTCTACTAACCAGAATCGTCACGTAGAGACTGACAAAATTGATCAAAAATCTGTTACCAACCATCCTGATGTGCACAAACAAATGTTATGCGTCCTCTTCACTTTTAAGTACACTCGATGAAACCATGCTAACAGAATTTCTGTTGGTGAAGCGTGATTTTTACCTATGAACACTTCCATTTTCAAAAGAAGACAAATACCTAATTCTGTGCACACGCTGCATCTTATCTAAGCTTGCTACGCTCGATCTGGGTTATGTTCACAACAATATGTAGTGCATGTTGAAATAAATTATTACGTTTCTCGTCGCGTTGCCCAAGTTTAAGCAAAACCATTTCAGATAACCTCAAAGTTATTCAGTTCTTTGGAGAAATACTTGTCTTAGGATGAATTTTACTTTTGGAGTACACTTTAAATATCCACTACAAGTAGTCACTTCTGTGGTATGTTCTCTCCTGATTAAGGTCCCATTGGAGTACCAAAACTGTACTACTTACGTTTGTCCTGGCATTTTGATCAACGCAGACTTGATTTGGCCTACTCATGCGGATGGAATCATTTCAGTTACAAGCCGCCCTTTTATGCAACAAGCTTCCTTTCTGAACTTTACGGGTTCAGGTTCCAGAAATTTCACAATACCCACCATTTTATCTTAAACACTACACTTCTCACCGGTTGTTTTCAGTGGATTGATGAAACAAAACCATTTCATTGGGTAACGGTATTCTGACATGTTTGTGACCGCTGCCTTGGTTCAGAGACATAGGCATGACGCCTGATTACTCAACCAGTTAGAAAAAATGCCTACTGGAATCATCTTCATTTGAAATTCGGTGCACGGACCGCCGATTGTAAACCCGTTTGCTCTCCCGCAACTGAATGTTTCCTTACGTTATAAGTTGACTTCCACTTTTTTTGAACTTTGTTCCTGTTTTTGACTGTTAACTGCAGGCTTTGCTCAGGACGACCTTACCGGTGTTTCCTACCACAGAGTTCCATCAAACAAAATGCTACGGTGTTTGGGCTACCCTTAAAGATCTTTCTCATCATTCAAAATTGTTCATTGTTAGCAAATGGTTTTTATCATTTTCGTTAGTCGCTGCACCGGTTCGTTCGCCAGACTAATTATAGAGACACATTCCTTGCGAAATCTTTCACTGAGTAACTAGTTTGGCTGAGAGTTTAAAATAATTTTGGAATTCTTACATGAACTTTTAAAATGATTGAAGTTTAAGATTTCTGTAGCACTCGTCAGTAAAAACGTCGGTCTTTTAGATCACAGCGATTCTGGCTACGGATTTTTAGGAAGTTACGTCCAGGATATCACATTTAAGAGGAGAAACAAACAAACAAACATTTAAGGAGAAACAAAATCACACAAGAAGATCAACAGTTACAAGAATAAAATGGGTTTCATAGGTAGGTCAGAGAATTCAGCAGTTTAACATGCGTCTGACAGCCTTCCTACATGTTACAGAATAACCTGAGTCTAGAACCCTTGGCGCTGAATAAAATTCTAGTTGAATTACGTTTTGGTTTGTTCCATCTTCTAAAAAACAAGCATTTTTACCCCCAGTTCACACTTTTTATGAAATACTTTCGTGAAATTACAACAGCCACCACCCTCAAGAAGGGAAGGATTTTAGTGACCCTTAACAGATTTTTCAGAGAGAGAAACGCGTGATCTACTGCTTGGCAGGAACTTCATCCGGTTGAGAAACGGGATTGTAATTTTATAGATAGCATTCCCTTTTATGGATTAGTTTCTATTTAATATGACCCAGATTTAGGCACGCGATAAGTAATAAATCGTAAGTTGTCTTTCTCTGATTCAGAAGAAAAACAGGTTTAAGTTATTTTGTCTAAATTTTGCCTTGATTTTTGCAGTACAGTGTCTTACCTGATTGTTGGGAGTTCAGTGACCACGTGAGCCGATGATTTAGAGACATAATAGCTGGAAAAAAAATTCAACAAGTGAATGATCGTTTTGAAGAGAAATCCGTGGCTTAATTCAGCATAAAAACGCTCATTTCCAACGGTTTAACCCTAGAACACTTTTACTTTCGCTAAGCAGCATATTGAGTATCACCCAAAACAAACAAAATGATTATTCGTCAGCAGTTACACCAAAAATCAGAAAGCTGATAAAGAATGTGTGAAATATCTGACAAACAGTGGGAATGGACACACCACACCCACACAAAACAGGCTGAACTACGGAAATCACCACTTATTGTTCAAATGCACGATTTATTGAGAGAGGTGGGAGAGGTGGAAGAGGTTCCTTAGAGTGAAGTGTTGCTGTCTTGAGCATGATCTATTTTCAAAATCTGTGAAATATACCACTGAAATAGGGTAACATATGAGTACTACTCTAAGTGTAACGTACCACGTGAGTTGCGTAATGCACAGAGACAGCGACACCGAAATTGGAAGCCAGGCAAGACCAATAGAATAGCACAAACCCATTTCTTCGTCCACTGCAACTGAGGACTCTCAATTAGTTTTGCTAAAAATGGTACATCATAGTAAGTAAATTAATGATAATGCACAGTAAAACTATTACCCTCCCGCTGAAACCCCACCAGTTAGAGTAAATTAATGACAGAAAGCAACATAGTTCCACGACTCTGCAGTACAGCTTGCGCGGTTCAGACCCAAGTAATCCCTCCCCTTCAGATATTTGCAGAGAAATTACAGTTTTCATAAAATTTGTTGTAGACGTCAAACGCTAACTTGTTTGAAAATGCAAATTATCAAGACACCCCTTATTTCTTTGATGGGACACTATTCATAACATTGCTGAGATCTGTTCAGAAGCCCAAGCCGACTTCGCTCTCCTTAAAACATATAGGGTAGACGCAGTCCTCCCGGATTTTTGTCGACGTTATATTCTACTTAAACCCAACTGTATGTAATTCGCTAAAGAGTCATATTTGCACTTTATTTTAGTTTTAACTGGGGACTCAACTGAATTGGAGATGAATTCCTCGGTTATGGTATTCTTTGATGTGTTTGCAAGTAACTCGACTTCCAGAAAATATTCTTCAAAAACCTTGAATATCGTATCAACTGTCACACGGGGTTGTCATTGTGCAGCATGTTTAGGCGAAGAATACTACAAACAAGGGATTCAGCTGGACTTTAGTTGATTCCCTCGTTTCAAAATATTCGTGTATAAGTGAGTGTACTTTGCCAAACTGACACTTAACTCAAGATGTGGCAGAAACAGCGCACAATGTAGGGGCTTGGCAACACGTAAAAAGTGGAAGTTTTACATTTAATCAAAATGCCAGGAATCTGTGCAGATGGATAACCGTTGAGTTATAAAATAAAGTCGGCTAAAATAACATTTGTTCATCAGCAGGCTGTCAAAAATAGATGCATACAGCCGTTTGTCTATCTTCACATGCGTTGATTCCAATAAAGTAAGTGTTTTCGACTAACTCACCATTATCAACATCATCAGCACCGAAGAGAGCAACAGCAATAATGGCGCTGACGTTTCACTGCCTGAAAACCACAAAGTCTAGTTATTATATTTTAAGTCTCAACGTTAAAACAGTAACAACTGTGTGATACAGACGTCTGGGGTGAGTCTACCGCAAGCATTCTAGGGTACCTAAATCTCCAAAGGCTTAGTCACAAAATCTGGAAGGAAACAGACAGCACAAAGGCTACTGACATCTGTTAGACACCATGTTTTGCAACACCTTTAGCCAATTTCGGGGGTGGTAACTTGAAACTCCTCTTGGCAGGCAGGCCGCATAAACAGCGAGAGAACGCTTGATAACATCTTCCACACCGTTTTTCCGGTCGCTGCCTCCTTCTGAAGGATGTCCTGGGAACAACACTTCTTGGTAGACGACGATCCGGTACCCTTAACGCATGCCCAAGACACTGCTTTTGATGGAGCGGCTAAATCTCTCCAAAACGTCCGCAAGAGCTGGTCCAAATTCGTCCACAGGGCTCTTCCAAAAGAAAAGGTCACATAACGATCAGTCCTGGAACTATATTTTTTCTCACTTAAAGGCATCGTGATGCTAGAAAAAATCTCTTATAAGAGCTCACTTAAGAAAATAGTGCAGTTGGTCTAGTCTCCTTGATTCATCGATCGTCATTTTTTATATGCCTGAAACTTCATTACTCACAGCTTCCTTATTATCTTATAAGCAGAAATATTTATAAGGTTTTCTACATCGTAGTCGCGCGGTGTAACGTTCATCTGTCAAGGTTTCATACAAACTTTTGGCATTTACGCTATGAATCACCTCGCACGTCGACAGACTGGTGTGCCCTGCGTTTTGCGTCAACAAGACGGAAAACTGCCGAATCCTTGATATTTATTGCTGAAGAGAATGAGTCTAGCGGTCAATTGATGGGATCTTGGTGTCACTTCAGACATTCCTTGTAAAAGTATTGAGTAAGCCTCTAGAAGTACGCCAAAGCATGTGTTAGTTCACTCTCCCATGAGCATAATCCTCTTATCCTTATCCCCTCTAAAGAAAACGTATGCAGTTGTTTAATCCTTATTTCATTGCTGATAAAGCCCCGTGCTTTTTACATATATGCATGAACGTCTGATTGCTAATGTGTCGTAAAAGTCAAGATTACCCGAATATTGTCTGGATGAGTGTGCCTTGAGTGATTTCAGGGTTTTTGTCCCAATGTCGGGCTATTAATCAACCTACAGAACAAACAACAATAGTAATTAAATTTGTCTCTTTGTAGCTTAAACAGAAGTTTGAATTATCAAACTCAAGGAGTTTTCAGATGCTTTGAACCCGGTTTATTTGCTTTCCGGGAGGAGTCTTTCGTTTGCTAAGTGGGCCAAACTCTTACTTGACCACAAGCCAAAACTTAACATTGTCTCCCCAAAACACTAAAACGCGAGTAAAGTAGATGCGATTTCAAAGCCTTTGGTCAATTACATTCCATCGGCACTTTTGTCACTAAATTTTACTCCTTTTTTGGCTCCGTAAAATCGATAAAATTGTTGCATTTTTAACGGTTGGACTTGGTCTTTGAGATATTCTAATGTGGCCTGGCAAGAAATTTTCGATGCTAGTCTCATTTAGAGATTACTTCCTTTTGAAAAATTCATCAAAGTGTTAAACCTAAAATATGAATGCGCGTTTTAGTTCGTACATTTGCACGACATCAACGTGTATATAACATGGATCAAAACCGATGCCACACGGCTAAGTAGAAACTAAAGATCTCCCACCAGCTGGTAGCGCAACGGTTTCAAGGCAGCTTTATCGTGACAGATGCGGAGTGCATGACAACGCAAGTATTTGCAACGGATTATTTTGGGTTCCGTTTACCTGTACTGTCACTGACCTTCTGAGGAACTCACATTAAAATAATCAAAATTCAATTTCTGAGACCTACCTATTCAGTCCGGGAATTAAACGTTGAGGTAAACGTCATACGTGGTGAAGACATTCTGACATTTTCACAAGAATATTCCAAAAGTACTTCAACCTTCTAAAAAGCATTCACAACCAAACACCTGGTGGAAACAGCTATCAGCAAGAGCCGAATCTACCATAAATATCCTGCTAAATGAAATTTCTTAGAACAATGCAGAAAACCTGAAATTCCTTAGCATATCTGACTGATAAAGGTGGAAGTTAACTGAAAGAACTTCAACCCATTCCCAAGCTTTAATGCATCAAACTGTGATAGATGCTTTTCACACAGTTTGTTGGTACAGTGCGTTGCAGTTAATCGTATTAGGGTGATCAGTCTTGCCTGCATAGTAATATTGCTCTGACTCTCTGTTGATGAAAGCACGGTTTTCGTTGAGCAAACTGTTATACTCAGCAGTAAATCACCCCAATACTCCTTCAGTGGAAAACCTAACAGAATACACGATTACTCAGACTATCGATTATCTGTTTCTATGACGTACTTTCTGAATAGCGTAGTTTGCGTAGCTGAAATAATCTATTTTTAACTATATGGAACGATAGCGAGAAGCAGATGATTGACGGTGGAAGTAATGAGTTTCATTCCATACCGCGTTCCGAAAGGAACTAATGCCATTATTCTTATGCGTCACTACATTTTGACAGAGCAGCAAGTTGTCGTTTGGGGAAGGTGTTTTGTTGTATGGCTACATAGGGCGTTCCTTCGTTTCTGAGACAAAACATATGGCTTTGAAGTATATATAGCATCAAATTACACACGTTGATGCAAAGTATGAAGTGTCTTGTATTGCTTAAATTTGCATAAACTTATCAATGTGGTGGTTTTCCATCGACATTTTCCGTCATTTTTTGGTAAATCGAACGAAATCCTCACTGCACAAAATAAACGAGCTAAATGTTGCACTTCAATGTTTAAAAAAACTATCTAGTTTTGCAGCGAAGCATTCAAGTCATTAAAAGCGTCATGTGTGTTTCACGTTCCATTAACTGCATGTAGCCGTTTGTTACGGAGCGTTTTGTCAACTCAGGTCTTTGTGAAACCTGGATAAAACTGCTCATTGTCAGTGTTTACATCTACCAGATCTTTTACCGCCTATACAGCGTAGCCAGTTATAGAATTTATCCCACCTGTGCCTAGTTTCATACTAAAACCCGATATTAGCGAAATAGTCTCATTTGCAAACAAATTTGGTTCTGCGAGAGACTCACCTGGAACCCAGCTGAATCACTCGTTTGTGATGTTTCCATGCAACTGAATGTGCTGCATCAGACCGCCTCATGTTTCATTTGCTACAATATTCGAGATATCGCGATAAGTGTATATACGTAATGCACTAATCATAAGATTACTGAAAAATAGAGCCCACGACCAGTTTCGCCCTTCTTGGGGCTCATCAGGTTGGCGCAGTCCCCGAGTTGTCAACAACCTTGTGTTCTACGTGTTCTACTGCAAATATCGCAAACGAGAGATTCAGCTGGGCTTTAGGTGAGTTTCTCGCAAAACCAGATTTGTTTGCAAATGAGTGTATTTCGCTAATTTCGGTTTCAAGTAGAACATAAGGTTGACGGAAACTCGGGGACTGCGCCCACCTGATGAGCCCCAAGAAGGGTGAAACTGATCATGGGCTGGCGAAGAATTTTCAGCAACCTTATGAGTAGTGCATTACGTATATACATGTATCACGATATCTGGAATATCGTAGCAACTGAAACATGAGGCGGCCTGGTGCAGCACATTCAGTTGCGTGGAAACATCACAAACGAGAGATTCAGCTGGGTTCCAGGTGAGTCACTCGCAAAACCAAATTAAAACTTGAGAGGTTTAGTCGAACGTGGTTAGGGGATTTGTCGAATTCGTGTTCATATCACTTTCGTTTGAACAGCCCTTCTGCCCTTGCTCAATTATTCTCCTCAGTCTACATCAAAGGGGGAAGAATCGGACTCGAGCTTTGCTCCTTTCAGAGCTCCTCAACAGTTCACATCCTTGGCCATGACGGGGCCTTAGTTCTAGGCATCTGATATGCGAGGTGAGCCTATCAGCGAATGCCGGTCGAGCCAAAATGAAGGGGAACGCGTCCACGCTTGACTGAATCGGTGGGTTTGCCCAACGCCTAGAACGACGGACCAGTAACTGTCCTGGATGAAACAATGCGACTCGGATTTCAGCTTAGACAAATTTCCACACAATGCCAAATGTCCACTGAAGATTCCTAATTTTCCTCACACCACCAACAGAATATCAGTTAACCAACTTAGCCCAATACTTCTTATGTTCCTTGTAAACTTAAGCGATATTCGTCCAGAAGTTCAGTTTGACTTTCACCTTGACACATGTTTGAAACATGCACTTTCATCCTACTGGTCAAATTAACCTCTGAGCTAGTCTCCACAAAATCTTCTTGAAGCGATTTACGCCAATAATTGTTGTAACTGAAGTGACTACTTGAAGACGCCACCTTAATATTATTGCACTACATTTGACATCACATTTGTACTCAATTGAAAACCACTAATCCATAGACGAGACCTTGTTCCCGCAAACGCTGTTCAGAACCACTAAAGGATAATGCGTAGCTCATCACGTCCAGCCCTATGTTAGCAAACCGCATGGTAATTGGTCACTAGGTTGGTGTTAACTAACAGGATGTGTCCAGCCACATCAGTCAAAACATCAGAGAAGATGCTTTTAGGCACTGCAGAAGCCACAGTCATGGACATATTCAATCCCACACTGTGCGTCCAGAAGAAGCATTCACAGGCTTTGTAGTTGACATGATAACGCAACTATTCAGAAGGAGAGAACTGGCGTGACTAGAATCCGTTAAGTCTTCATCGCCCACCTAACTCCAACGCCAATAATCTACCCCGTCCTGCATGTTGTTGTTTCCCCCTCAGCTTCACTATTGGCTTACCCGTATGTGTTCAGTTGTTTATTTTGTTGCCTAATGTGTTTACAAACGTAGGGACCAGCTAACCAACCTGTTCCACAGGATTCATTAGCTCACTATTTTGCCTTCTGGTAAACTTGAGTCATTTTAATACGCTGCAACTTGTTCGTAGCACACGCACATTTATTAGCCAACTGGATAGTTAAATGAGCTTAGGCTATCCGAAAATGAAATTGCGAGCAACCATCCGCAAGATTCCCATGTGTACACAACATATGACATGATATCCGGCTCTAATCTTGGTGTTTTGGTGTGGAATTTAATTGTTTTACCTAACTGCCACAACTTATCGAATAATTTGTACTACCTGTCGTTGGTCATATGAATTATCCAGTTTGCTTTAGGAGCTTTGTTACGACACCGCGTTGTTTCTTAGAAATCACAATATCTTCACTTGTTTTTCGACTTTTCTCGTCATTTAATTCCTAGTGAATGGTTTTAACACTATGGGGAATGATCACTAATTGAGTTCAGGCGGTCACTGTTGGGCTCACAATATTTCTCTAGGTGGTTTCAGTAATTCACAGGTCACTCGTTTGTATGATAATCATGTCTAATAATCAACCCACAGATGGTCCACTGACCAGTTAGAGTGCTACGCGGATGCCGTCAAAATAAATTCCTGAACTCAAAAATCAAACATCACTCGCGTAGGTGGCGTTCGAGAGGCAACATCTATCAACACTGTCAGGATATTTCCTGGCACAATATGTCACTGCCGGTTTCTTACTAGCCGCAGATGGTCTATAGCCTCAAGGAAGTACATTGCTATGCTCAAGAAAAAGCACCATGAAACTTGACTAGGACACCCTAATCAACCGATTTAAACTTCCTCTCATGCTTCCCTAGAGTCTGATGTCAAACGTTTCTGTAGCTTTGACAGCTGCAAATGTGCAACATTCGAATTATTTATGTTTTTTACCAAACACCAATGATTCACGTCCTCAGGGAGAAAGTACTTGTATCCAGAAATGTACGCTCATTTAGATTTACGGTAATACAGAATTGCTGGGCTGGTGTTGCAGTCATTTGAAGGACCACCTTTCGGTAGAGTAGATCCAACCGTAATGCTGACTTGTTTCGTTGAACTGCCAAACTTGGTTTCATCCAGGCAGCAAAGGCAGAGCAGGCAGTATTTATTTGCCCTGGTTTATTCTGTATCAGCCTCGTTTTTTGTCAAAAATTAGTTGTAACGCCTGGTTGGCGTTGTCAAAGAATGTTTTGTTTTCTTGACCTAAGAGAAATAGCTATGATCTACTCAAACAACTTCAGTTTTCCTCCAGTTTTTCCAAGGGTATGGGTTACATAAATGCATAAGCTAGTTAAATTTCTTTCCGCTAAGCAAGTTAGTTTGTCCGCGTGAAACTCCTCACTAAAAACCTCCTAATGAGACCCTTCAATAAACAGCTTTCTAGCGAAAAACTGCTCTTGATAAATTCAAAGCGTGACCTAATAGTTGTTAACGTCGAGGGCAGTACACAAAATGATAAATTCTGATAGAGACGAATGGCTCCACTTTGTAGTGCAATGGCTATAAAAGCCTTCATTGAAAGTCCCCTGTAGTTCTGTTGGCTGCCTGTGAATGTAAAGTTTGAGGTGATCTTTAAACAAGGGGCTGTTGTCTTACGTGATAGTTTCTTGGACTGCAAAATCTAAAACGTCCTAAACACATGTCATTTTTACAGTGATAACCAAGCAAAAGTATAAATTTCAATTAAGTGCTAACCAGTTGATCTGCAAAAAGTTGCCATTACTGCCCATATTACTGGAGCTTCACCAATACTGTTTATGTATTCATTCCATCAAGTTAGCTATAAGCACCACTGAAAGAAATTCCAGTCAGCCTGTTATCATCAACAAAATCTTCAGCCAGTCTTCGGCATGTGGCAGAGGCCCCTTCGCCAAAAACATGCTCAAGCGTCCAAAAGCTGAAAAATAATCACAGAACAGAATTTAACGTTTAAGAGTGTCTTGATACAATTTTTCTGTTATTAAGGATGACGTTGGTAGCTCAAGTAGCGCAGACGGTCGTTGGTTGTTCACTAAACTGGGTAATTTGGTTGCAGACGTCTTTGGTTGCAGTCTCTGGATTCATATAGCTACCGAACAAACTTCAATTCGGACCGGCAACATTTGAGAAAACGTGCTGTTTTCAAGTCGGGCTGGCGTCAACGGTAAGCTCAAATCAATCTCAATTAGATCTTTTGCTATTCACCAGCCATGTGTCGCGCCGAGGACTCCACGTTTTGGGTGCTACGGCATTCAGTTGAACCCTGACGTATATATATTAGAAAGGTTAATGAAAACTTTCCGACAGGCCACTATCTGTTTTGTCCTTCTTAAAACTCATCAGGTAGACATATTCCCTAAGTTTTCACCAATAATGTTTTTTAATTTTGCACTAGTTTTTAAGCCAATCTGATGAGTTTCCAGGGCTGCAAGGCCTGCAAAGGGCTATGGAGCGATTTTACTCAGCCCCCTGAGCAGTGATGTCTTAAACAATTGGATATTTCAATTTTCATTCAAGCTAAAACGTGTGACGGCTTTGTGCAAGACGTCTGGTTCATGTACAGCACAAATACGACCCTCATCTGCGATCAAGTTCACCGGTAAATTGAGACCAGGTTAAGTTGCAAATGAGTGCGTATATTAACTTACGTAACATTTGGGGTTAAACTAAAGAATGAGATTTATGAAAACTCCGTAGATTTGCCTTTCCGATGGGCACCAAGAAGTGCAAAACTAGTTCTTAGCAGTCGGTGACTTCTCACCCACATTGTAGGTAGTGTTTTGTCAGGACAAGGCAGTTGTTTGTTTTCATTTCATATATATCTTGTTTCTTTATCTAGAGTAAAATCCAATTTCCCTAAACTGGAAGCAAAGGAAAGATTCGACTCACAACCAAAATGTCCATTTCTCACGGGCGGGTTCAGATACTAGGCAATCTTTTCTATGATTTTACAAAATTTGTCATTTTCTGTCCCGTCTTCCTTTAAGTTTTCTTACGGTCACCTGCGAATTCCTGCAGCACACTACGGTATAAATTAAAACAAACAGGTTGATCCATAAAAAAATATTTTCGTTAATTATCAACCCATGCTGTAAGAAGATAGACTGTCACTGCGCCGTCTGTCTTGCCTTCTGGTTGCGTGGTCCGTATCACCGTGTGCACAAAGCTCACCGGAAATTTTCAGTCTATTTGCGTTTTTTAATGCTTGGATCATCTAAACGATTGAGTCCTAGCGGTCACAAAAATGGAACCTTTTAACACCTTTCATTAGTATGGTGGCGCTGTTTCGTAAATCATTTTTTACAAAACCTACTAGTATTTCATGCATGAGGGACAAAAATATCCTTTCTCCCATGACCTGATCATCTTAAGCTTCCATCCAGTAAAAATGAACAAACAACCTGCGCAGCTGTACTATCACTGAGCGATTAAATCGAACCGTATATTCAGGTGTTTTGAGCTCTGGTTGGACAACTAGCCCAAGCACTCCTCGACCGGGGATGCATCTTATGATATGCTGTAATACAAACGACATTTGCGCCCGACCTCAGCCGCCAAGCTTAATATCCAGTGCCCGTATTCCGTATTAGAAATAGATGCCAGGACCGAAGCTGGCATTTAAACACCCTGGCTTTTCATATGTGAGCAGAAATTTTGATTTTTTCGGATTTTGGTGGCTTTGGTAATTTGTCAGTCGATTCAGGGCTAAAATTAGAGATACCAGAACAAGGTGGCTCCTCGTGTGGACGGCCCTTGTGATCGCTGTACTTTCCAAACAGTGACACAATGTTTATTAGTAACTTTTGGTTGAAGTAACATACAAAGATTTTTTGTTCAATTTCCGGTACGTGACATCTAGTTGTGGAGATTTCGGCTATTGGAGATTCCCGATAGGGTATAGAGAAGCTAGGTGTGGTTTCTCAACCAAGCGCTCCAAAACCAAATTCTGACATTGGTTTGCTGAAGGTACCAAATGAAATATCGTTTCAGTTTTTAAAACTTTGGCGCAGCACATTTCAAAGCATCTGGGCTAAGCAAGTTTGTAAATAAACATGCATTGAACTCATATGTTCCAGTTAAGTTTGGCAGTGCCACTTGACAAACCACAAAGTGGGATAGCAGTTCGTCTCAACAAATTGGGAAGACCTTCTTTCGTGTAGATTATTCTTGCGGTTTTTCGCCTCCCAAATTAGGAGGAACACGCTTGTAAAAATGGATCTCTAGGTGGCTTTGCTTTGGTGGTGAAAAAACTTAGCTTCCACCAAAGGTAGGCTCACTGCTTTCGATAAAGTAATAATGATGTTATGCTATTTGGCAAATATTGTGCAACATTTTGCTTGAATACCTGTTGTGCATTTTTCCAGGGTGTTTATTCAAATTTTAAGTTTCAACTGCAACAATGCCCTCTAGAATACCATAATAAACAGTCTATTCTCTTCTGGCATAAAAACTAGAAGTGTAAGGATGTTTTTAATGCTTGTATTTTGGGAATTCGCAATCAACTCAAAGTCGTTGGGTGATTTTTTCTCAAGAATTAAATCATTTTTTCTGACGGAGCAGCTTTGTGCCAGAATGTATTCGTTTTTTTTAAAACCTCATCCATTGTTAGCTAAATATAAAGTCAAGAAACCTAAACCGACGACTGCGGCCGCAAACACTTGATTCATTCGAAATTTCATTTTACTGGGTTTACTTTCACCCGCGGTTAAGCCACTATGATGGAGGCGTTAACTCCATGGTTCCTTCATTCGACAGACAACGCATTGTGTGAAGCAAAGGCGTTATATTTTACTCCACAGGTTTTGCCAATGAATGTTTTTGTGTTCTCTTGCGAGAAGTTTCACTTATTTTGTCCTCCTCTACTATTTCTGGCAGGTCCGTAGTCCACAATCTCTGAGACTTTGATTCGCACATAACGTTGGCCGTACAAACAGACGTAGAGCTGTGCTTCATTGTAGCTATAGCTTTAGACTAAAAGCCCGTCCCATTAGGCGATATAAGATCTCACACTCATTTTCTTCCTCTCTCTGCTAAAAGTTCCTTTCTTATGAATGGGCAGGTAGGGATCCTGTTTAGCATTGTACCTGAAAATAATGACAACCTAAACTGAACCAAACTTATAGTCCCCTTAGTTCCTAAAGTGTTCAACAGCAACACGTAGTGCCGAGTAATATATATATATATATATATATATATATATATATATATATATATATTCCCTCTAGAACGATTTTATCACCATTCTTCACAAACGCGAACCAAGCGGTGAAATTTCATACAAGACGTGAATACCGTACATCTGAAACTATTCA